>VOQJ01025134.1:0-11116 GCA_015052665.1 Apistogramma diplotaenia | reverse complement strand
AACTGGGAGCTGGTTCCACAGAAGAGGGGCCTGAAAGCTGAAGGCTCTGCCTCCCATTCTACTCTTAAGTATCCTAGCAACCACAAGTAAGCCAGCAGTCTGAGAGCGAAGTGCTCTACTGGGGTAATATGGTACTATGAGGTCTTTAAGATAAGATGGGGCCTGATTATTCAAGACCTTGTATGTGAGGAGAAGAATTTTAAATTCTATTCTAGATTTAACAGGGAGCCAATGAAGAGAAGCCAATATGGGAGAAATATGCTCTCTCTTTCTAGTCCCTGTCAGCACTCTAGCTGCAGCATTTTGGATCAGCTGAAGACTTTTCAGGGAGCTGTTAGGGCAGCCTGATAATAATGAATTACAAGAATCCAGCCTAGAAGTAATAAATGCATGAATTAGCTTTTCAGCATCACTCTGAGACAGGATGTTTCTAATTTTAGAGAAGATAAGAAACTAATACCTTATATTTGTTTTCAATTTCAATATGTGCATTGAAGATTTCTCACAGTGTTACTGGAGGCCAATGTAATGCCTTGCTTGGGTATAATGTACACAAGTATTGTTATGATATGACTGTATTCGCACACCAACCACATTAAGACAACACATCTTCTCCTTGACAGTGTCATGTGCAGGATTGTATGATCTGTGGATCTCTGGCCATATGAGGGTGAAACCAGGTAGATCCACATTAAGAGTCTGAGATGTTTTGATTCAACCATGTTTCATTAAAACACACGAGGCTGCACTCAGTATGAGTTTTCCCCCAGCGCCCCAGATCATCACTTTTGTGGGGCAGAGAGTTGACATTTCCCATGATGACTGTTCGCAACAAGGTCTTATATTTCCACTTCCATGTCTTCACCTTTGTACCAGCATGGCAACCAGCTGTAACAGTTGGTATCTTCTGTTCTGTTTCAATAATAAAAGCTCTTCTCTTGAGTAAATGGAAATATCTGTCCACTAACAAAAACCAAAAATACAAAAAAAATAAAGTGAGTAAATATCAAAGCTTTGCTGCCCCCAGTTGAAGTGCACGTTCTAGTGTGTTCTATTACGCTTTCAAGAATTTGTGAGATAAAAGGACGCTTGACGATTGGCTTAGAAAGAGTAATGGTTTAAATGCTGCCAACTGGAAGGCCTGTAATATGTAGCCCACTAATTAGCCACCATTGTCTCAGAGTAAGGAATAATAATCATAGCATCAATTTAAGGACTCACAATTATCAGAAAACTAATGGAGGGAGATTGCTGAAGCTGTCAGAGTGGAAATAATAATAAATTATAATTTATTATATCTTTTATAGCGCTTTTCTAGACACTCAAAGATGCTTTACAATTTCATGCACAAAGAAATTGGCTGTTTTGCAAGTCTTTTTTATGGTTTTGTGTTAATGTACCTACATTCTAATCAATCCTGTCCTTTATTGCCTCTTAAAATATCTTGATAGATCTGTGATGTTCTTCTTGGCCAGATCTCTCTTGAAAAAGAGATTTTTAACATCAGTGAGACTTTTTACCAAATAAATGAAGCATATATAAAAGTCACTTTGCCAAACAATGATTTCAGCTTCTACGTTGTGATAGGAATGTTCTTTCTGGCTCGAAATGACTTGATCATTTATCAGAGATATGTTTGACAGATTATAGGTCAACAAGTCATTTGTATCATTTTAAATACCATAAATCTAAGATAATCCTGGGTGTAACCCAGTGTTGGTACATGTTCTCTCCGTGTTTGCGTGGGTTGTCTGTGGGTACTCCGGTTTCCTCCCACAGTCCAAAAACATGCACTTACTTGGGTTAGGTTAATTGGACACTAAATTGCCCACAGGTGTCTCTCTGTGTTGGCCATGTGACAGGCTGGTGACCTGTGCAGGTGTACCCTGCCTCTCACCCTATGACAGCTGGGATAGGCTCCAGCCCCTCATGACCCTGAACAAGATAAGCAGAAGAGAATGGACAGACGGACGGACAATTTGGTGACCTGTGGTAAATGACCAAAATCTGCAATGTAAAATCATCAATTTCTTTAGATTGAACTCACCCAACATCATGTTGATTTAATGAACTCTGGAGGAGTTGATTAAAGCATAAGGCATGAAAATAGAAATAAATGCCCCCAAATCAAAGTGTCACTACATCAACATTGTTTAATATTCTATAAAACCTTCCATAACTTTGGCCCACTTGTCTCGATGGCATTGAGCAATTTTGGTCTCACAGGGTTGAAAGCTCTACGACAGGTTTGCTCAAGTGCCTGATAATGTCAAAAAATGGCAGCGAAATCACACCTTAAATTCAAAATGGTTTACATCCTGTTGGGGTTTGGGTGTGGCTCCACGATACTTTTTTGCACATCTCAGGATTTTACGTGACCCTGCAAAATTTCAGATATGCATAGAAAACGTAGCTGTTAGGCTGATTTTTTTTTTTCTTGGTGCCATTGTGGAAACATTTTACCATATTTATTGATTAGAGCCATCAAAGCTGGAAGGCTTCATCTTGACAGAAATGTGTGCCAAATTTCATGACTTTTTGAGCTTTCCAAGCACCTCATCAAGCACTTCCTGTTTCATGAACCAGCTGCCATTAGAGTGCACCGTTAAATGAAAACTCACAATTTACGCCTGAAGTTTAGATGAACCAAATCCTAGGAGGAGTTAGAAAAGCTACGAGGGCTGAAAACTGCATATATGCCTAATTAATTCAAAATGCAGGGCATCGCTATTGGATGTTTTTGTGCGTCTTCACCTTACATAGATTTCATTGCATTTGAGCTCATCTTTAGGTGGCGCTATAGAGCCATTTTAGAAGGGCCATGCCTGATACCATTAAAAGATGTAAATTTCTACCACACCTGACATGTGGACAAAATTTCATGAATTTTTGGAGTATGTTTATTCCATTAGGGCCTTCACACACACAATTTTCCCACCCATGTTAAATAAGCATGTGAGGCTCCTCAGTAGATACGGTCAGGTCTCCCATTACAGTCCCAATACAGTCTCCCATTTTCAGAGACTCTAGTTTAATTGGACAAACTAACATATTTCATAATATAATTTGCTGATGTGCAGCAGAGCAGTGTTATAAACTGTGCTGGATCCCTTCACATTCACCAGATCACAACTGTAACTGTGTTTTAATCACCTGCTTAATAAGCAGATTTTTACCAACTTTTTATTTTGAGTGGCATTTTACAAAATTACTTCTTCTTTTTTTTAATGTTTTGAAAAATTCAGCTTGGAAATTAAATGAATATACTGTAGCTTGTAATCACAGTTGATTTATGACAGAACAATGGCAGCAAGAGTGAGGTTTACAGCGAGAACAGAAGGTCAAGTTGGAGGTGACAGAGCTGAAGATTTTCACTGGGAGTGACCAGGATGGACGGAATAGAAATGAGTACATCCGAGGGACAGCTCAGGGTGTGGAGAGGACATTAGAGCCTGAGATGATTTGGTGCAGAGGAGGCCTATACTGGACAAAGGATGTTGAAGATGGAGCTGCCACACAGAAGTAAAAAGGGGAAGATTTGTGGATGTAGTGAAGGAGGATGACGGGTTAGCCTGGGTCTTTCTGTGTGGAGTTTGCATACTGGGGTTAGGTTAATTGGTCTCTCTAAATTGCCCGTAGGTGTGAGTTTTAATGGTTGTCTGTCTCTCTGTGTTAGCCCTGCAGCAGGCCTGTACAGGGTGACCCTGAACAGGATAAGCTGAAGAGAATGATGGATAATGAAGGAGGATGTGCAGAGCAGAGGGTTGGGGCGAGGCAGATGATCCGCTGGAGGATAAAGGAAGGAAGTGGTCACACCATAACATAGCAAGCAGAAGAAACTAATAAATGACGACCGGGACCTGCAGGGGGCAGTAATACATCTATACGCAGTCATGACGTGAAGCGCTGAATGAAAGAGAACTACATATCCCAGTATAGTTTGCGGGCCACGCGGAAGAGGCTGTCTCGACCTTGGGTTCTGACGTTTAAAACATGGCGAATAAGGAGCCGAATGTAAGTGTTTTTAATATGAGCGCTTTTTAATTAAGAAGGCCTCATTTTGTTAAGTGTGGCTGTTGTGTGACATGCTTATTTGGCACTAATGCGAGGCTCTGACATGGAGCTCACATTAGTAACGACTCAGTTAACGTGTGCCAGTTCATTGCGTGGGTCCTCCCACGGTCCAAAGACATGCAGTCAGTGGGGTTACGGTCACTTGTGATTCTAAATTGCCCAAAGGTGTGAATGGCTGCCTGTCTCTGTGTTAGCCCGGTAGGATGTATCCTGCCTCTCGCCTTTTGACGGCTGGGAGAGGCACCAGCCCCCCGCCCGCGACCCTTAACTCAATAAGCAGAAGAAAATGGATCGATGCTTCGGGAACAGAAGGGGTGTGTGCAAGCTAGCAGGCGCAGTGGAAGTGGCCGGCTGACCTTGGCTCACTGCTCCGGTTTACACGATACAGCTGCGGTACCGGCTTAGCAGATGTTTCAGACTGTAAGCAGCGTGGCGTGGAAAATCTGGTCTGTTTGTTACATTTAGAACTGGGCTGTACAGATAAAGATGTGACCAAAGCAAATATGGGTGTCTACATTAAAATAACCTGCTGACAACTAATTTTAGTCCTTTTTCTGCTTAAGGGGTCTTCTCCTGCTGTAATGCCTCCCTTAATAAACTTGTAGTGACCACTTAAACGTGGCAGTTAGCAGTGGGCGAGAAGCACGGATACATCCTGAACAGGTGGCAGGTCCATGACAAGGGCTAACATAAGAGCCATTCATGCACACATCTTCACCTACAGAAAATTCACCTGACGTGCCTGTCCTTAGACTGTGGGAGCAAACCCTCACAGGGACTACATGCAAACTCCACCGGAGACCTTTGAGTTCAAATCCGCAACCTTCTTGCTGTTGTGGACCAACATGCCTCCATCAACTAAATGATGAATCACTTGGCACTGAATCTGTAATTACTTCTGGAATAAAACTGGCACTATAGCACCACAGAAATCGGTTTAGCCTCAGCATCGAATGTTATTTTCTGTTATATCAGTTTACCTGCTCCACACACATCGTGATGATGCTGATCATGTTTTTCTTGCTGCACTCGCATCACCACACGCAAACACAAACTGCAGCGCTTCGTCCAGCACCTGAGGGATCTGGCTGGTCGGCTGTCCTCATCTGGTGGTAGAGGGGCAGGATTAGGACTGAAGCTGCTGCTTGGAGCTGGTGCATTGGCATATGGCGTTAAAGAAGCCACCTACACAGGTAAATACATGTTTACCTGTGTACAATGAAACTTCACACCATGTTTTCAGCATGTGACATCTGAGTAATGCTAGTGCAAAGTGTCAAGAATTCAATTATACTAATATAATCGTTTGTCTGTGAGAGCAGTGGAGGGTGGTCACAGAGCCATCGTCTTCAACAGGATTGGAGGTGTGCAGATGGACACAGTTCTGGCTGAAGGGCTGCATTTCAGGTAGAATCAGACTCTTTTTGTTTGGTTTGGCTAATGGGGCTCGGTCAAATAACCCGGTGGACTACAAGTTCTGCATAGAGCTGACTGAAACCATATGGAAGGAGAACAGTGTAAAGCGCCTTGATGTGACTGCTGTGATTTGGTGCTATATCAATGAAAGCGGGCTTGGCTGCGATGGGGGAAAAAACAGCTAAAGAAACCTTTTCTGCAAAGGAGCATTTTCTTTGTTTTTAACTCCCGGTTTCACATCAGCTCCTTTGTTCTTGCTTTGCTCATCTTCACGGCTGTCCGAGAACCAACAGCAGCTAAAACAAGACTAGCCCATGCTGCACCCTGGTGACAGCAAACAGCTACGACATGTGTCTGCAAAGCTGTGTGAGAAAACAACCTCAGCTGCCCATCTAAACACAACGTGTGTCCACCGTGACATAAAACCTTTTCCGTCACCACAACTCGTCCTTGTGTCTGAGTATAATCTCCATTTAGAGGCTATCCCAGTTTAAATTCATTACAAATCATAAAGAAATTAAATATACAATCAACTCTGAGCTGTAAAGTCAAGAGAGGCTAGAATTAAGTGTTTAAGGTGATTGCAGAAGACGACAGCTAAATCATTAATAACTTAAAAATGTGTGCATATGTTAATGTTTGCTGCTGTGAGCTGTCGGGTCTTAGTTTCTGTCTCCTGTACTGGTCAGGCCCAGTGCAGTGAAGATGTGCAGAAAGTGCCATCAGTAGCCAACCTTTCCTCTTTAGTGGTACTGCCGTTGTTTATTTCAGCCTAGTGCATTCGTATTGTGACAAAATAGGTAAACATGGTTGCAGGTAAAATACTGAATTTATTGCTTATGAAATATTCCACAACATGGCTTGAAAGATCCTTAATTAATCCCTAATTAAGATAAATTAAGGAAATACCTTAATTATATTTTGTGACCTTTGGTGCTGCCTGCGTCGCAGTTAAAGTGCGGGTAATCCAGTTTCGGTAATCCTCAATAATTTCTACCTGAAACATTAGTTTTATCTGGCTTACACTACCACATCCACATTACTGAAATATGTTGTTTGAAGACATTTACACAGGCTGTGACATTTTGCCCTGACTTTTGTAGGATCCCTTGGTTCCAGTATCCCATCATCTATGACATCAGAGCTAGACCCAGGAAAATCTCCTCTTTGACTGGTAGTAAAGGTAACGGCTGCTTTCTGTCTTACACGTGCACACATTCAGACTCGATGCTGTTTTTTGACGGGTCTGAGAGCTTGCAGCTGTTGTTTGTAGTAGCAGCATGCTGCTGGTGGGTAAAGATAATGTTAGATTGATTCTTAGATGGATACTTTATTGATCCCACAAAGGAAATTATTGATACAGCAGCAAGAAAAGTAATACAGTCTACAGTAACTCAACATTAAAGTGTGCCAACGAGGAGTGCAAAACATTACTTATAGAAACAAAAATAGATCAAATATAAAAACGTAGGTAAAGAAGAGTAATATTAAGCTGGTGCAAATTGCAGTGATAAGTAATGTGTAATATATACACTGTGAATCAGAATATGTACACGAAGAATCTGGAAGACAGCAGCAAGAGGATGAAATACTAACATTTGAGTGTTGGATCTTCTGTCCTGAGAAGAAAGAAGAATTTTTACACAGTTTTATGGAGAACGCTAGGAATGATTTCCAGAAGCGTTCTTTATGGCAGCGAGGTTGAATCCGTCTGCGGGAGAAGGAGCTCTGCTGCCTCAGCAGTGTGGAGGGGAGCGGGTGAGATGGGTCGTCCATGATGGAGAGAGTTCAGTGACCTCCTGACCCTCACTGACTCAAACGCCTCCAAATTCCGACCAGTGATGTTTCCAGCCTTGGGAATCAGTTTGTTGATCCTGCTGGCATCTCTGGCACTGATGCTGCCCCCCAGCAGGAAAAGGTAGATGGCACTTGCTATCACAGACTGGTAGAAGATCTCAACATCTTGCTGCATACTTTAAAGGATCTGAGCTTCCTTAGAAAGTAATGTCGGCTCATCTCCTTCCTATACACAGCATCACTGTTGGTCCTTCTGTCCACTCTGTCATTCAGGTACCTGCAGCTGTCCACCGTTTCCATGTCCTCCCCCATGATGTTGATGGGCTTAGCCACAGTTTTTTTCCTCCAGAAGTCAGCCACCATCTCTTTAGTCTTGCTGACATTGAGAAGCATGTGATTCCTGCAGGACCACTCCACAGAGCTCCTCACCAGCCCCCTGTACTCTGACTCCTGCCCAGCCTCAATACACCCAGCCACTGCAGGCGGCATGTTTCACTGTTGTACTAGAAATCTGAGGTGCACAATGTAAACAGGAATGGAGATAGAACTGCCTGATGTGGTGCCCCAGTATTGCTGACCACCACATCAGACAGGGCTCCCCCCAGCCGTACAAACTGAGCAATCCAGGAGGCCGCAGAGGTGGCGACACCCATCCTGAGCAGCTTCTCACTGAGCAGTGGTGATTGGATGGTATTAAAGGCACTGGGGGAAAAACATGATTCTCACCGTGCCACTAGTACCATCCAGGTGAGAGTGAGCATGCTGCAACAGGTAAGTAACTGCATCATCCACCCCCACGAGGCTGGTAAGCAAACGGAACAGGGTCGAGATCCAGTCTCTCCAGCAGCTTCATGACATGCAATGGTCTGAAATCATTAAAGCCAAAGGGGTGGCTTTCTTTGGTACAGACCCTAAACATGATGACTTCCACAGCATCAGTACCTTTTCCTGCTGCAGACTCGGGTTGAAGAGCAGGCAGCTGGGCAGCACAGGACTTCAGGACCCCGGGACCGATGTGGTCGGGGCCTGCAGCTTTGCCTTGGTGCAGTCGTTCCAGCTGTCTCCTCACCTGGGGGAGGGAGGGGGGGAGGGTTAGTGGTGAACTGTTTGATCCCTGAGGAGGGGCAACAGGGGGTCCCTGTTGAAAAACTGATTAATCTCATTGGCTCTGTCCTGGCTGACCCCCTCACTCCCACCCCCCACCTGCCAGTTCACAACAACCATGTAGGTGCTTTATATGGTGAAGACTACACTATGAGAACGACAACACCAGGCACCGAGCGGCAGTGGGGAGGAGAAACTCCCTTTGAACAGGAGTCAAACTGTGGCAGATCCAGACTCAGGGAGGGGCACCATGCTGTGACTGGTTTTGCTTAGGAAGGGAAAAGAGGCATGAACAACAAACTGGACAAAACAAGACAGAAGCACAGGATTTTTAGGAAAATACTTAAGTATTTGTTATTTAAGAGAGGAAGTTCTGTAAGCATTTGTGGATTTTATCATGTTCCTAAGTATTGGTATAACCTGTGCCTGTTACACTGATAATGTATCCCTCTGCCAGTACAGCAGCTGAAGCAAAAGATGTGTTTTAAGTACACAGTTACCAAGCCCAATATAGCAAAAGAAAAAACGCAGTAATTCTTCACGTGTGTGTATTTGTATATAGATCTGCAGATGGTGAATATAGCAGTGCGGGTGTTGTCCAGGCCCATGGCATCCAACTTGCCAGCCATGTACCAGCAGCTGGGGAAGGACTATGATGAGAGAGTCCTCCCGTCTATTGTCAACGAGATCCTCAAGTCTGTGGTAGCAAAGTTTAATGCCTCACAGCTCATCACACAGAGAGCTCAGGTACTGCAGCACCTTCGCACACTCTGATCAGTTTTATCCCATTTACGATATTTTCATTCGGTCAGTTCATGTAATCAGCGCTGATAAGATGCTCCTGATGCGCTGCCTCGAGAGTTGGCACACATTACTGTTCATATTCACTGTTTAGGTGTCCCTGCTGGTGCGCAGGGAGCTGTTTGAAAGGGCCAAAGATTTCAACATCATTCTTGATGATGTCGCCATCACTGAGCTGAGTTTCAGCAGCCAGTACACTGCTGCTGTGGAAGCTAAGCAAGTTGGTAAGGTTCAGCACACACTCATTACTACGATTGTTAACCATAGGAAGTTACTAGTAAGCTACCAACAGGTTACTAGAGTGTTTCTTACATAGTGAGACTGCTGGATGCTGTTGAATGAGTGGTGCTCTCTGCTTTTCAACACTGGTGCAATGAAACCTGCTGTCGTAGTTCTCATCACCATCTCTGCGAAACTAAACCTGTCTGCATGGGCTGGATTGTTAACATCTGTTGTCTTAAAAAGTAAAGTGTTTGTTTTTTAATGAGAACTTTATTAGTAATGTGATTGTGTTTGTTTAGCCCAACAAGAGGCCCAGAGAGCCCAGTTTTATGTGGAGAAAGCCAAACAGGATCAGAGACAGAAGATCATCCAGGCTGAGGGAGAGGCTGAAGCTGCTAGAATGGTAACTGAGTCACTAGACAACTCATGTGGTTCTCAATGCACAGTGCCAACAGCAGTTTTTACATACGGAAAAAAAACTGATTAAAAAACCCTGCTTCGCCTTTTGCTGTTTTCATATGAACCTGCCTCAAGCTGGTCAAGAATTCGAGTTGTTCTATGCACTAGAACCATTGCTAGAGCCTCAACTTGTTTAGATCTTCATCATCTCAGTGCGCCTTGGAAGTAGAGGAAGTTGTGCCTGAGATCTCCGCTCTGTTTCACAAACCTGAGTCTGACAGCAAAACAAAGCCTGAGAATTTCATTAACTGTGAGAGATGTAAAAATTCAAATGAGAGGAAGTAATCATTCTCTACCTTCCACTATTTCTTGTCATATTGTATAATGGCAATATGTTAACTAAAAAACTGTTTCCATCAGCTGGGCCAAGCAGTGACTAAGAACCCTGGTTACCTGAAGCTGAGGAGAATCAGAGCAGCACAGAACATTGCTAAGACGGTCAGTACCTTTTTTTTATCCTGGGGTTTTGTCTTCGTGGTGATTAAAATCACAGATCTGCATGCTCTGGGATTTGGGTTGTCCCGCAGAATTCCTCACTGAGGTAAAAATGTAATTTGTAACTACCAACACTTGGAGGTGACTGATGATTACTGTCTTTCTTTCCAGGTGGCATCGTCTCAGAACAAGGTGTATCTTAATGCTGACAGTTTGGTCCTAAACCTACAAGACCAGACATTTTTTAATAAGTAGGTTTACACACAGCATCTCACACACACACAAACAAATGCACAGGCTCACACACAGAAATGTCTCATGACTTAAAAGGTCAATATATTCACTTTTCATTTCAATTCAACTTTATTTATATAGCACTAAATCACAACAATCACCTCAAGGTACTTTATATTGTAAGGCAAAGACACTATAATAATTACAGACAAAACCCAACAGTCGAAACGGCCCCTTCTGAGCAGTGTTAATTTTGACAGCAAATTTTGATTTAGTCTTAGTCTTAGTCTTTTGACGAAAATGTAACTTAGTCTTAGTCTAGTTTTAGTCGACAAATCAATATTGTGAATATCAACAACATTGTCGCCCCACATAGTTACACATCATTTTTGGCTCTTACAGCTCCCAAACATACACATGTATACACAGACGCTGCAGTGCTGAAGCGTCAAAGTCACCTCCATATTTGATGTGGAAAAATCGTCAGACTTAACGTGACAGAGATGCTTCAGTCTGTGCTGCACGGAGTTCAAACATTTTTACAGTTGAAACTGGATCACATGGGCTCACCTTT
>VOQJ01025133.1:0-16880 GCA_015052665.1 Apistogramma diplotaenia | reverse complement strand
TATATATATACACACACATATATATATACACACACATATATATACATACACACACATATATACATACACACACATATATACATACACACACATATATACATACACACACATATATATATATACACACATATATATATATATATATATATACACACATATATATATATATATATATACACACATATATATATATATATATATACACACACATACATATATATATATACACACACATACATATATATATATGTGTATTCAGATTACTTTAAGCTATTTTCATCAACATATGGCATCAACCTATCATCAGAAAGCAGGCCAAGACAAAATCAATCATGCATACACAAATGACTGTGTCAAAGTCTATGCTACAGCCAAGTTTAATTAAGGAAGGTATGATGAAAGCTAAGTTGTCACTATAGGGCATTTCAGCCCAATGACATTTACAATGCCTTTGTCGGGATCTCTTCCAGAAATCAAGAATACCAAGAAATATGCTAGCAAGGATTTTACAGCTCTGTGATTTTCTGAGCAAAGTAAATAATGCAATCTACTAAGAAATCTTCATTCACTGACAGTCAAAAGGGAAATTGATGCAACTTGTTACAAAGATTCAGTGCATTTATTTTTTTTATCAGCGTTTTCCATAACACTGTTGGATTAATGTGCCTGAATTTGGAAGATGAACCGTGACATTGTCATTTTCCATTAACGTGCTCCATCTCATGTATCCATCATAATATCTACAGTAGTTGAATGTCAACCTTTTGAAAGCCAACATTTTCAGTCTCATCCAGGGTTGTCCCCTTTTAAAAAAAAAATAAGGCAAAACATGAAAGCTGAGTGTTTGTTTTTGTCTCTGTTTGAAGCAAAGGTTGTGAAATTTTACAGAGATAAAGGCTATTGCATTTGTTTTTAACATGTCAGTTTATTGACACCTTTTTCACAGTGAAGGCAGGTTATTAGAAAGGATATATATTGCTTGAAAAACTTGTATCAATTCAGTGGTGCTGAAAAGTGAGGATGGGATGGACTGGTATGACTTAAAAGAGATTTTCCACATCTTCTTGACAACTGAGTGAAACTAAAGAAGGCAGCAATAACGTTAAATTTCCCTGACAAAAACAATGGAGGTAGGAGGGTTTCACAGTAAAAGCATTTCTAAACAAATAACTGACAATGGCTTTCAGCTGTGAGAGCTAACTGAGCACAATGGCTCCGATTGAATGTGCTGAGTGTGCTAGGGCTATCCCACAAATGGAGGTGATCCTAAATCATGTGCTTAAAGGTTGCAGCTTGAGAGCCCAGGTGTCATGGATAATTCCCACTCAGATATCTATAGCCTTCACTATCTCACCCCACTCCTCCTCTTCTAGCTTTACTTTACTTCTGTTAAACAGACAAGCTGCCATGCTATTGATCCCCAGCCTCCAAAATGCCCAACCCCTCCTCCTCAGGCCCACACATAAGGGCAGTCACTAAACCTGTGGGCAAAGGGAAAGAGAGTACTCCCCACTGAGTGCAATTGGGATTTGAGAAAGTTAAACACTTCTCAAGCACAAAATTCCAGCCTGGGCAGCAGAGAGGGGATTCTGTCCGCAGGCCTCCTCACACTTACCTGATCAGAAGGTCAGCCCCATCATCATCGTCCTTCTTGCCCATCTTGCACTCTCGTCGCCTTTCAGAAACTCTCGAAGGGCTCAGCTTTCTCATTTACTTCAAACACTGCTGTCAACAGTTTTTGCTGCTGTCCTTGGCTCCAAAATGGCACAGGGTTCATATTTTGAGAATGACACGCTTTGGGAGCAAAGGGAGGATAAAGAGGGACAGCAGATGAGGTCTTACAGCTAAATATGGAATATACTTTGATAGAAAATAGTTAACCATAAATACAAAGAGTAAAATTAATCTACTTTTGCATAATTAGTCTACTTTTGCATCTGTGCATCTCAGCACTCTTGTTTTTGTTTAATAATAGTAATACATTTAATTTATAAAACATTTTACAAAACTCCATAAAAAATTTTTTTCTTGTTTTACCCTTTTAATCATAAAATTTTATTCTGTGCAATAAAACATGGATCTAGAATTTTAGTACAGTTTCACTGCTAAAAGAAAATTAAGAACTTTGTAGAAAAACGCTTTTTGAAGTTCAGTCCATTTACTGGGATTAATTTACAGCGCAGCTCTGCCACATCCAATATGGCAGACACATTGACATGTCTATGCCATGAACAACGTAACAATGGTGGAACAGACAGGAGGGTGGAGAAAGTGAAAGAAAGTTGAGACAGACTGTCAAAGGTGATGGAGCATTTCACAGAAAAATAGAGAGCTGAATCCATTTTCATATAAAAACAAAAACTGCATTAACTTTATTTGATATTTATTATGAAGGTCACAATGTTATGTTAAAATACATTTGATTAGTTTCAAACTTGATTTTTTTTATGGGTCATTATTTTAATTGTGACAAGAAACAACAAGGTGAAATTCACAGGTGGGCAGGCCTGAACAAATGAGGTGACTAATTGATAAAATAATTGATAGATTAGTTGACTACTAAAATAATCGTTATTTGCAGCCCTAAACTCAGTGCATATAGGCGTGCCTTGTTGATGCTACATGTCAGAGGAGAATGCCCAGAGCTGATAGGAAGGCAGCAGTAACTCAATCAAGGCATGCAGAAGAGCATGTCTGAATGAGTCATCTGATGAGTCAGATGAGTGATGGCTGCAGAAGACTACTCCTGTCTGAAAGAACAGGAAACTGAGGCTACAATTTGCATGGACTTAACAGTAAAAGATTGGAAAAACATTTCCCGTTCTCAATTTTTTTGTCTCAATTTTTGCTGCAAGATGATGGTAGGGTCAGAATGTAGCATAAGAGCATGGATCCAGCCCGCCTTGTATCAATGACTCAGGCTGCTGGTGGTGCTCTAATGCTATTCGGGATATTTTCTTGGCACATTTTGGGCCCCTTAGCACCAACTGAACATAGTTTAACATACTGAACATAGTTATGACAACATCTTCTGATGGCTGTTTCCACCAGGATAACATGCCATGTCTCAAAGTTTGAAACCTCTCAAACCATTTTGAACTTGTTTGAGTACAGTTACAATGAGTCAACGTACTCAACTGGACTCCACAGCCAACAGATCTCAATCCAGCAGAGCACCTTTGGTGGAACCAGAGATTCACAC
Source organism: Apistogramma diplotaenia (assembly GCA_015052665.1). Lineage (NCBI taxonomy): Eukaryota > Metazoa > Chordata > Actinopteri > Cichliformes > Cichlidae > Apistogramma > Apistogramma diplotaenia. The sequence continues at coordinate 13,678 of VOQJ01025133.1, read as the reverse complement.
CATGGATGTGCAGCTGACAGATCTGCAGGAACTGTGTGATGCTAATATGTCAATATGCACCAAAATCATTGAGGAATATTTCCAGCACCTTGTTGAATCTGTGCCATGAAAAATTAACCTGAAGGCAAAAAGGGGTCCAGCCCGGTTCTCACAGTGTAACTACCACAATCAAAGCAGCTTTGGTGTCTTTTCTTTTGTTTACAATATTTGTTAAATGTATAAATAATTCGAATGCTAACTGCAGCAGCTTGCTAACACATAGCTAACATTAGTTTTCTAACAGCTATAACACAGGGTGCTTAAGTGCTCTGACCTAGTGAAATGCAATATTTTTAGCAAGCTAAAGGTAATATGCTCTTAGCTGCATAATGTGGGAGTGACTGCTTTCCCCTCCAGCGGGTGTGGTTTTCAGGGCTTAATGCATTGCACTCTGCCTCTATGTAAAATTACTTTTATAGATGAATAGATTAAAACGGTTTACACATTCAGATAAAACATGAAAGATACCCAGTTTGAGACCAGGAGGAGAAGGGCATCAGGAAGGACATCCCATGTAAAAATCTGCCAAATCAAATATGTGGATCCATTCACTGTGGCGACCCCTTCAGAATAAGGGAGGAGCTGGAAGAAGTTTGGATGAATAGATCAAAATGTTGCCAAAATGTTGCGCTGCTAACTAACAATGAAGTCTGGACTGTGGCCTACAGGTTAAATAGCACTGACCAGGGCACAACACAAAAGTCAGAACTCAAGTGGAACCACAAAACTCCAGTAGGTGGTTTAACCGTCTTCTGGCCGAGACAAAGAAAATTTGAGCTAAATTTGCTGCCCTCCACACACATTCATTCAGTGCTTTATTCTATGTCTTTAAGTGCTTTCTAACTGTCACATACACTCACACTCTGATGGATGGGGCCACTGCGGGGCGGGGGGGGGGTGCATCCATCCATCAGAGTGTGAGTCAACAGTTTCTCGCCCAAGGACACAGCGATATGCAGACTGGAGGGGCCGGGGATCGAACCGCCAACCGTCCAAATGGTGACCTACCTCCTGAGCCACGCAGCGCCCTTTCTGTATTTAGACCTGTGGGTCTAAATGTAACACAACCTGCAAGAGTGAAAGGAGGAGCATTTAAGGCCGTATCACCACTACAAAAACAGCCTCATGTTTACAAGAACAAGACAAGCACATTACATTCAAACAATGCGGCGCTGCCTCCAATCCTGCGCTCTCTTTCACTCACTACATCTCACCCCCTCGGGGTTAGCAGACCTTCTTTCATGTTCAAAGATTATCTGTTAATCCAAAATGTGCAGGAGCATGAGACGACAGGAAAGGGACCAGTACTCTGGGGGTGGGGAGGGGGTGTGGGGGATGCATGGCTTTATTTGTTTGTTGGCTTTCATATTAATCCATTGGAACACAGTGCAGTTTCCCCTCTTTTCTGGGCATGTGTAAATGTTTTAGAGCCATTAAATGGAAGATGAAATTTTCAATGGATAGCATGTAAAAGTATTAATTGTAAAGACCATTATTTGGTGTCCATGAGGCTGAATCAGCTTAGCCACTCCATTCCCCCATTTGCATACAAAATGCTTTATTTTGGCAATCAATGAAAGTGCTCCACTGTATGTGTGGCTTATCACATGCTTGCAGGAAATGGATTCCTTAGCCATCTCGTTAAATTCTGTTGATGCAGAACAATTTGAAACATGGCACAGGCAGCAATGACATTTAAAGATGCCTCGGCTTAATTATATTTTGCAAACATTTGGGCTGTTTGTCCTCAGGGATAAAGCGCCTCCACTACAAAGTTAACTTGTTAATAATTCAAAATGAATCTCTCTTTTTGTTGAGCACCAATCATTATCTCCTATTAGTGCTGGTTAAGGGCATTCAAGGTGCCTAAAACACACAGGGGAAGCATGCTGCTATTTAATACTTAAAATGAAGTGCATATATGCGACACAATGAACTTTGTAAATTTCAGCAGTAAAATTAAACCACTGGAGTAACTTGAAAATTTTAACCTTTGGCAGCATGTTGAAACTTGCCTGCTGTATTTTAGTTGTGATACTTTTTATGTTCACACTGAGCAAGGGGAGTAAACACAAAGTCACAAAGGACTAACCCATTAATTGTAATCTTCATTACTGCAGTAGTCTGCAGATCAACTATGTTTTTGAAACAAAGGAAAATGGTGTGTTTTACAGAGAAATATAGAGTATACAAGGCATCAGAAAGGTCCCAGATGTGGGTAAAAACATGGCACTTAATTGCTGACCCACATACAGACTAATGACAAAAAAAAAACAAAGACAATGTAAAGATGTCTTAGTGAGGTGTTGGGTTACTTTGTGCTACCAGAGCATCTTTAAATGAGTCTCTTGAACTCTGTTGGTCGGATGGAACCCGACTGTATAACAGGATATTCACACATTTGGTGTTTTGTTGAAGGTGGTGAAAAGCCCTGTCTAACACAAAGGTCCAAAGGCTCCCTGGGTGCTCAGCTGGGTTTAGATGTTGTGACTGTAAAGGCCTTAACATAAAACTCACATAATTTTGTATTCTAAGAAAAACAGCCATCTGGATGTGGGCACTGTCACTATGGAAAATAAAGAGTTGCTTCATCACAGGATAAAGGTGATAAACTTTGCACGGACGTGACCCTTTCCTTTAAGGGGGCAAATAAACCCAAACTGCAGGATGCTTTTACTATTTGGGGTCAAGAGAACAGGTTTATTTTGCCCTTTTTGTCAGCTTATTCACATTTAATTTGTAGTTTCGCTATAATCATGCTAAAATAGTCTGCAAGCTTTCTGACATCAGACAAACCAAAAGTCCCCCTGGGAGCAAACTGAAACCTGGTGTTTGTTTGATCCACATCTTTCTTAAAAAGCACATGCTGGTTCTCTACATCCAAACTGTAACTGGACAAAATCACCAATTCGTTTACACCACACAGTAGCCAAAGGCAGAGAAATAACTCATCATATAAATAAATGCATAAGCACACCCAAATTCAGAAACACAACCTGAGGAACAAGAGACTTAGCAGCTTTGAAAAAGCTAGTCTGCTTTATACACACAATGTGTCCTGTGATCAAAAGTGCCTGAAGTCTCTCAACCCTCGTCTTGAAGCCTGGAGACTGGACATGTGAAGATAACAAGTCCATTTAATATATCATACACTTCTGAAAAATAAACAATTGCCTAATTAGTCAAATGCGATACATTGAACAGGCAAATATTTTGAAAGCTGATTAATTATTTAAGTTTTTTCTTTTCAAACGTCTTATTTATTTTAACCAATTACTCTTGGATGTTGTCCTGCTGCTTTGATAAAACATCTGATGATGGCACCTTTGTCTTTAGAAATTCTTAATGAACATTTTTGCCGGTTTTTTGTTGTTGTTGTTTTACCATTTTATAGACCAAGCAAAAGTCATTTTTCACAGCAGACATTTTCTAAGGAAAAGCACAGGTGTAACATTAAAATACAACCACATTTCCATTTATGTGAGCAAGTTCCCGGGTCCTGTATTGTGCAGTCTGACTTACTGGCATGGCTTACTCAGACAGGAACTAAACCACTGCTAATGATCACACGTGCTTTTCATGTTATGATGAGTAAAATGTTCTGCCCTGCGAAAGGTCTATACACTCATTAAGGCTGTACCATAATACATCATCTGTCATAATGCTGGTATGAAGTTTTATATGATATAAAAATGTATTTTCACAATATCATTGCTATAACAACATCATGCGTTTACATTCTCAAGCGCATGCATCAGGGATACGAGGCCGGGCATGTCTGAGAGCAAGAGCAGCATGTCAGCCTTCTGGTGACAATTTAGTACCTATGTTAACAGCCTCCAAACACAGCACAGTACTTTGCAAAATATGCAAAAAAATATGTTCCCACAAAAGGTGGAAACAACAAAATCATTTCACCACTTAAGGCAAAAACACACCGTCAAGTACGACCAGACAGCAGGAGGAGATACTAGCAGCTATCGATGTGCTGAGCCAGCTGCACTCCACAAGAGCAAACGGTGTCTGGAAATTACTAATGTGGGTACACAGTGGAAAAAGTGTGGCTTCAATCAGCTGGTTAAAAAGTTCGACCCAAGATAAAACATCCCAGGTAGAAAATATTTTTCTGTTTTGTTTAGCTTTATAAAGCCGCCATGTTAGGCTTTTTATTAAAAATTTCCAGGGAAAAGACCACCTAGTATACTTTTGTTCTTACATTTGACTTATGATGTGCCACTGTATATAAAGCTGTGTCACTACTATTGCTCTACTGCTGCTGGCACTTTGTTTCAACAGATTCATTATCACAAATTGTCGGGAATTACTGTTATATAATTCTGAAGGTATTTCACTCACCCCTACCATTTGATAACTAGGACAGCCCTACATATAGATATTCTTATTTAAAAGTTCCTATGCATGTTGCTAGGTAACACAAGCTGTGAATTTGAGCTAAATATTTAGTCGAAAAAAGTTGCAAAACAGCAGTTCAGTATATTGCGTACGTCATCTGACATGAAAATATCAGAATGCTGTTAAAGCCAGTATTTATCAGCACGTACCCTATGTGTACGTGCTGATACAGTGTTAAATTTCTAATCTGTATTTCTCACTGTGCAAGTGGGAATTATTATTTTATGTGTAAGGAAACATCAAGCTCAACTTAAAGAATTGCCTATCTTAACAAATACAGCCAGTAATACATGTTTACTGATTTTTGGTATTTATTAGTGAAAAAATAAGTGAAAACAGGCCCAGGCTAAATACAGTGAAATAATAAATAATGCACTGGTGTTATTCATCTAATTTACTTGCAGTGGACTTGCTTTTGTATCAAAGTGACAGTCATTAGGATGCAAAATGCCGTCATTTACAGTCACAGTAGTTTATGCTTTTTCCTCCTCAAACATGGATGGCGCTGACAGGAGACAGCTGAAGGGAAATAATAATTAAGCGTCCTGACAACAACACTTTATGTTATCATAAATATCATAAAATCTCACCAACAAATTACATTAAACCAACATCCGTCTAGCGTCTTAGATAAGGTCTCTGACTGAACATGATGAGAGTGAATGTAAATAAGCAAGGGAGTGAGAGAGGAGAGAAAATCTCATAAACATTAGATCTTTGACCACAGCTTGCAGTTAGGTAAAAAAAACTTTTGCAAACATACAAATAGAAACTGTTGGTGTAGTCGCACAAACCACATCCAAACTGCTGGCCCTCTGCTGTTAGCTTCCTCCATGCTACGTTACCTCTGCTGCCGATCCTATTTGGGTCGGACTCGGCATCAGATCAATATTCAATCAAAATATCGGATCAGTGATTCTCTAGAAGCAGTGTGGCACGGTGGCGCGGTGGTTAGCACTGCTGCCTCACAGAGCATAACATCTGGAGGGCCTCGGTTCAATTCCAGGGAAACGGCTCAGGCCTCTCTCTCTGTGGAGTTTGCATGTTCTCCCTGTGTCTGCGTGGGTTTCCTCCCACAGTCCAAAGACATCCACTTACTGGGGTTAGGTTAATTGGTCACTCTAAATTTCCCATAGTTGTAAATGTGCCCTATGTCAGCTGGGATAGGCTCCAGCCCCCCCACGACCCTGAACAGGATAAGCAGAAGAGAACGGATGGATGGATGGACTATGAGGACACTGCCCGAGTCCACCCAGCTGCAATGCTTCTCTGCTACATGTGCTGCAGACAATTATAGAATTGCAAACAATGGATTCAGAGCTGCTTTGCTGAACAGACATTTTCTAAATGACCTCCAAGCATCTTCTTCTGTGATATTATACTATTATCTATAGAATAAATATCAGTCTCCATATGAGACAACATACTATATATGCAAACATCATTATATCTAAAACAACATCAGATGGCTCAAAATCTAAATAATGTAGATATAACTGTACACATAGACAAAAAAAATTAATTACTACAAACTCATGCGCATTCATCTGGTGTACATTCATTAAGGAGGAGTAATATTCAAATTCTCCACAGAAAGAAGTGTGCATGCTTTCTTCATGTCGGTCCATAAAAGCAACACAAATTTAAATTGCATCCCTTAGTGATATTGTCTGTCCTTCTCATACTAATAAATTAAGGTGTGCCGCCTGGCAACCACACAACTAAAAGACAGTCAAGGTCTGGCCCATATTGTAAAACACGGTTCGACTCCATTAATTCACTTCATTCACTTTTCACAACTGTCTTTCTTCTATGAATATACAGGATTCAAATTTGTAACAGTGTGTCCTTCATGACACTCAAAGCCAGGTGCATCCCCATCAATATCAGAAAAAAGAGGAAAAAAATTAAACCTTCTCAAAATATATACTGTAGGAGTGCTGTGATTTAATATACTGCCATAAGCCCTTGCTCCTACACTCGACATGCAATTTGGAAATAAATTGACTGATTTAGATAGAGGCCCAGGGAGGAGTGAAAAAAAAAACTGATGTAAACCTGGCTCGCTACTATTGAGTGAGGTGACATTGCGCAACAAATCACTTGCATGAATAGAGAAAGAAAACGATTTCTATTTCTAAAAAGTAATTTTGTTTGGGAAAGGTGTGTTGATTGCCATGTATGTGAATCTATTCCTCACTCGACTCGAGGAGCCTGAACATTTTATAAAAGTCAATGTTATATTTGCTGTTAGCATAATAATCAGAAAGGCCAGACTTTCATCCAAAGAATAACAGAATCTCATTTATTCCAAGTGCATAATAGAAGGCCAACTGCAACAGCCTATCTCTCCCATTCTTTGTATATCTTGCTGTGCAAGAGCAGAAGTAGTTGACTTTTAAAGCAGCAGAGTCCATTGTGCTTTAATTGAACCCAATGAAGAATAATTAAGTAATTAAAGGTTTGATAAGAGAGTGGCACAGTAAACAGATAAAAGACGAGTGCTGGCATTAACAGTGCTGGTACACTGGAAAGTGAATTGGACATACCTCCAGTATAGCTTCACCAAAAGAAGACAAAGCATCAAAGACACCACCCAAAATAGGCCAACAGGCTGTATGTCATTTCTTTAAAGAGCTTGTGGCTGTGAATATGCACATGGTCAAAGTTAAAATTTAATACTTCCCAGCTGGATTTTGGGAATGGGAGTGCCCTCTGATATTTTCACCACTCTGACATTAGCGGGTTTTATTTTTTGAGTAATTGCACAGCTTGATGTGTACTCAGGGGTTTCCATGAGAACGATGAAAGTCTTATTTCAACAATGCTGCAATTATGGGGAAATATGGAAATACATTTTGAGTCAGTTCACAGCTGAGTTGCCTGGAATAATAGGAATAGAAAACAGAAACAGGGAACAAGGGTGAAAATGGCAAATCAAAACTCAACTGTCTTTAAAATACCAGCCGGTTTATGAGAAAGAATCCTTACAGCTAGACTCCCTAATACCCTCAATGTGTCAAATGCTGAAGCATGGGCATATTACCTTGAAGTAGTTTATGGTGCCACAATTTCCCAAACAGTGGTATCTGCTTTATTCAATATACAGCAGCCATAATCTCTGTTGGCATCATATGCTGGTTGGCAGTGATAATCTATAATCCATTCATCCAGAGAGGGTACACAAATGCATATTTGTTTCCTAGGATTAAAAGCTTATGGAGGGTGTATGGCATGGCCAATAATGTTCATCCATGCCAGCTATGTCAGAATTTTCAGCTTTACTGTGGATAATGCGGTTCTTTTTTAAGTCACAAGTAGTATATGAACACAAAACAGAGACCAGTATGCACAATGTAGCATTTCCATCAAAGTAAAATATTCTGTCGTGAAAATATTGCTTTTAATGACAAACGTGTTAAGATTTTTAAAAAATAGTCACTGCCAATTTAAGCTGCTATATCAGGGTCACCAGGCTTTTGTCCAATAGTGAAAAGGTTTATGAAAAGGTCTATGACTATTATTTGGCTGAAATTAAGTCACACTTCACTGCTGAACAAATAAGATGCTGCCCAGAACACAGAAGACAATTTTTCATCAACCAAAAACACTAACTATAGTTTCAGCACTGACACTGAAATACATTCAATGGCTCAAATGGTACTTTATCAATGTGATGTACTATAGACTACTATGAAGGCCTCGATGCTCTTGTATCAAGTGGTTTTTATACATGCTTTTCCTAGTGGTTTTTATCAGGAATTTCCTTTCCTTTGTTTCCTGCAACGTTAAATAGTTTATATTTCCATACACTATGTAATGCTAGTTATTAATCTAATATGTAGGGGATGTTTTAGCAGCCTTTACCAATCCCAGTAGAATTACATAATTCAGTTCAATTTTATTTTATTTATATAGTGCCAAATCACAACAGTCGCCTCATATCACTTTATGTTGTAAGGTAAAGACCCTATAATAATTACAGGGAAAACCCAACAGTCAAAACGACCCCCTGAGCAAGCAATTGGCAACAGTGGGAAGGAAGAACTCCCTTTTAACAGGAAGAAACCTCAGACAGAACCAGGCTCAGGCAGGGATTGTCAGAGACAGTAGAAAAGACATGCTGTGGAAGAGAGACAGAGCTTAATAATAACTGAATAAATGTAGAGTGGGGTATAAACAGAGTAAAAGGAGGTGAATGAAAAGAAATAGTGCATCATGGGAAGCCTAGGCCTATAGCAGCATAACTAAGGGATGGTTCAGGGCCACACGTGATTCAGCCCTAGCTATAACAAGGGATGCGCCGATCTGATATTCAGTATCGGTATCGATCCGATCCTGACCTAAATTACGGTTTCGGATATCGGAAAATAATAAATAAATGAAAACCGATCCATTAAATATTGTTTAGCTGCTTTTCTTCTTGTGGGTTTAACCAAGAAACCAGCTTAGTGCTGCGTTACTGCCACCTACTGGAATAGAGTGGGGATCAGGAGTTCGAAAAAAACCCTCACCTCTCGTTGCTGGATTGTTGCTGACGTGTTTCCACGCCTCGGCCGTTCTCCCCTCTATCGTCTCTGTGAGTTTACTGTTCAGAATTTCAGCTGTTTTTTTTGGTTTTTTTACTTCAGATAGCTATGACCACAGCTCGCTAACTAACACCGGTGTTAGCATTAGCGATCAACTGGAAGGACCCCTTCTTTATAATTTAATCCCTGATTAGTGGCTAAATATAGACCTGCAGTAGAAACATATTTAGGAGGATGCTTGTGATTACAAAGTATTACAGTATTACTCTCACGTAGCCCCCAGTTTTTCAACAAATACCGAGAACACAGCAACAGCAGGCAGCTGTTTTACCTGCAGTCTGTGCAAAGACACACAGCTGTTAGAGACAAAAACAGCTGTTTCCCCTGAAACCACCATTAAACCGTATCTGGAAAACAGATGGAGGTCATTCATCAACCACCTGATCATCAAGAGTAGAAAAAAGAACTTTGTAGCTGCTCCACCTGTTTGTTTCACACAGTGAAAAACTGCAGTACAGAAGTTAAAATATGCAGATGTTAACTGTTAACACGAATAAAGTATTTCTTATCCAATTTCTTGAGTAATTGATGGAATAAATAATAGCATATGTGATTCAGGCATTTACAAAAAAGTAATAATTATTTTTTTAAATTTAATTTAAAAAATAAAAATAAAAGATCAAGATTTGTATCGATATCGGCAGATCCCCGAATGTAAGTATCGTATCGGAAATAAAAAAAAGTGGTATCGTGCCATCCCTATTAAAAACAACTAAAAAAGTTATCGTCATACCTTTACTTCTAAATGAAGTCAATGCTCCACTTCTTTTGAAGGAAAGCGTCGATGACTTGTTTGTCAAAGTCTTCCTTATCTTTCTTTAAAGATATCTTTAAAGAGAGAAACATAAAAGTCTCTCTGTCTCAATGAAGATCACTGCCAGTGAAGAAAGTCATCCTTAATCAGTCTTTTTAGTGCAGAGAATGATCACTCCACTGAGGCTGTAGTAGATGGAACAGTGAGCACAAGCTGGAACTACTTTGTCGCCTCAGGAACAGTTTCAATGAGATCATTTGGGGCCAAAAAGCTAAGAAGCTGTCTAGGAGATTTACATTCATCCCTCACCGTTTGTAAGCGTTTGTATCCAGCGAGATCCGCTTTTATTTCCACAAAGTCAAAGAATCTAGTACATATTGACAGGCTCTGCACTCCGCGTCATCAAAATGTTGTGACACTTCAGTGAATTTTGTGCAGTCCACCAAACCAAGCAAAGCCAGCTGACCAAAATGATAGAACCTGGCCTTCTTTTATCTGTCTCCACTCTCTGTCAGGTTCAGTGCGCTGCATTTCTGCTCAAATCGGTTGCAGAAACTGTCGAACTTCAGTCTCATGCACTCGAGAGCTGCAACAGTGTCGCGGAAGCGTGCAAGACAATATTCAATGTCCATCATTTTGTCAATTTCATTGAAAATCTCAAATGTCCTCGTACGCCATAAGGAGAAAGTATGTTGATGTATGTATCCTGCTGGCATCATCAGCGTGTCATTATCCCAGATGTCAGGATTTTCTATAATAATATGAAATAACATGCAGATCACTTTGGTGCATGCTTATTGTCTGCAGCAGCCTAGAGTTAGAGCTCCATCTTGTAGGACGTGAACATAGCTTCAGGCACATTTTAGCTTGCACGCCATTGAGCTCTGAAGCCATTACAGCGGCCCCATCATAGGTCTGAGCTACAAGTTTGTCAGCACAGTTGTACTTCTCTAACACTCCAAGGACATACTTGGCAATGTCAGGAGCGCATCTGTCCTCAAAGCCCCAAAATGCTTCCTCCTTCACCTCACAGCCAGCCACAGTGACAGGCCAGAAAATACAGTGGATGCTCCAAATGTCTACCTAACCTGTCATCTTTCTCAGCAAAAGCATGTAATAGTTCAACATAGTTGCCACGATTAGCAGATCCTGTACTTTAATTATTTCCATGAAATGCCAGCTGTTGTTTGCCAAGGAAGCAGGTGGCATTGATGAGATCTTTTAAAATCTCTCGCTTCTCCTTTACCTTTGCATTGTAGATGCTGATGTTAAGTCTTCACTACAATCACTACAAGAAACTTTTAAAAACATGTCCAGGTAGGAGTGCATTCATTCCTTTTTACAGAAAGAAGAAAAAAGTTAAAAAACTTGAACAAAACAAAGACACAAGAGCACTAACTGCCCGGCCCAGGGACTGGAATCAGGAGGTTTTCAGCATTCTCAGGCCTAACTAGTGACCGGCTGGTCAGCCTCTCATATGTCAGATTACAGGCTGGTCTATTTTGCACAACACACAAATGCAGGCCAACAATGGCCTGCACACAGCCACACACTGATATGTCTTTAGCGTGGAAGCTTCTCACTGTGAGTGAAGACATAAAGTTGGCCTGTGGGGGACCCACATAAAACCATTTCTAACCACAAACCTAATCAGACTTTTTAATCGCCTTCACCTTCTCTGGACACAGTTACAGTGGTATAATAAAGTTTTCAGATTTTCCTTCATAAATCATTGGCTGGTCAGATCAGCAATATCAGTTATATATCATATAGCAGACAAAAACAGTGATACTTGAGAAGTGAAATTAAGTTTATAGGATTTACAGAAAGTGTGTAATAATTATTTAAACATTGGGCAGATGCATAAGTTTGGGCACCCCAACAGAAAATGGTTGAAAATTGATGGTTTCCCAGCATGGACAGCCCACTTTAAATCACACCACAGATTTAGGGTCGTTGTCTTGTTGAAGTATCCAGCTCTGCGCAGCTTCAACTTTGTCACTGATTCTTGAGCATTGTTCTCAAGAATCTGTTGATATTGACCGCAATCCATGTGACCTTCAATTTTAACAAGATTCCCAATACTTGCACTGGCCACACAGTCCCACAGCATGATGGAACCACCAAATGTTCCTGTGGGCAGCAAGTGTTTGTCTTGTTCTTTTTCCTCCTTGCATCCCGCCCCTTGTTATGTCCAAATAACTCAGTTTTAGTTCCATCAGTCCACAGCAGCTTATTCCAAAATGAAGCTGGTCCAAATGTGCTAGAGACCTCAGTGACTCTGTTTGTGGCATGTGTGCAGAAAAGGCTTCTTCTGCATTACTCTCCCATGAAGCCTCTACTTGTGCAAAATAGTTGAGCGATGCACAGTGACACCATCTGCACCAAGATGATGTTGTAGGAGCTGCTCTGTGGGTTGACTATGACAGTTTTCACCATCCTTCTTTTCTGCCTGTCTGAGATGTTTCTTTGCCTAGAACTAGAACTGTGCCTGTGGTCTTCATTTCCTCACTATGTTCCTCACAGTGGAAACTGATAGCTGAAATCTCTTAGAGTTTTTTGTATATTTATCCTAAACCATGATGTTGAACAATCTATGTTTTCAGCTCATTTGAGTTGTTTTGAGGCTCCCATGTTGCCACTCTTCAGAGAAGATGCAAGGAGGAGGAACACTTGCAATTCGGCACCTCACCCTTACTCATAATTGGATTCACCTGTGTATGTAGGTCAAGGGTCAACACCTTACAAAACAATTCTGTGTTCCAATAATTAGTACTAAAGGTATTCAAATCAACAAAATGACAAGAGTGCCCAAACATATGCACCTTCCTCGTTTTGTTTAAATAATTATTGCCAACTTCCTGTAAATCCTATAAACTTAATTTCACTTCTCAAATATCATTGTGTTCATCTGCTATGATATTGCCGATCTGAACAACCAATGATTTATGAAGGAAAATCGTGAAAATTATTGAGTTGCCCAAACTTTATCATGTGAAAGGATCAAAGCAGTTACAAAGAAAATTAAGGAGACAATTGAAAAAGAGAAAAGGGGTCAATGTCATGTTGTCTAGTTAATTTATACATGGACTTATATAAATTGCAATTGGTGCCTCTCTAAGAAAACACTAACGAAAATGTGGACTTACAGCAAGACACCACCTCCCTATTTCTCCCATTGTGTCTGCCCAGCTTAAATGAGGATTGTAAAGCAGCTTTAAGTGTGTGATCATCGACTGCTTCCTCTTGGTAGTCAGGTTTGCCACCTTTAAGCATCGACAGCCCGCGGGCAACTTCCATGTTCAGAAACACGTCCGGTCCGGAAACCAGTCCACTAAGCACCACACATTACACATGGTTAGTTAGCTGAAAGTGTCCTCTTTCCAGCAATATATACAGCATGTCAACATCCAACAGACACAGCGTATTGAGCAAGTCATTGAACACGGCATACTGGGAAGAATGACAGCAGACCAACTGGACTTTGGTTTGTCCCAGCTCGAAAAGAACCTCTGGAATACAGCCATGTGTAGTATCAATCGATTCGGAACATTCAGAGGAACAAAAAGAATCCAGCCATAAGGTCCATAAGACCAGTAATATCCAACAGTGACCCCTGAAATGCAAACCTCAAGCGCTATGAGGAAAATCAGTGCTACCATCGTCTTTCATGGCGATTTGTGGCTAAATGCTTTAGTGTATTGTTTCATCCCTTTGTGGCCATGTTCTTCTGTCTATTACTCTTCGAATGACATATGGCTCGACCAATTCAGTCTTAGTATTTGGATGTTTGGGCGTACCAATGCCAAGCACCTCCCGCGACCAGCTAAACTTGATGTCTGGACATTTACGCCCCAAACGCTGATTGCACAGGAAAATTCTT
>VOQJ01025127.1:0-26820 GCA_015052665.1 Apistogramma diplotaenia | reverse complement strand
GGACCAAATGTTAAAACTTTCAATGCTCCTGAATTATTTTGCTCATCAATTAATGATGCAGTATAAAGCCATCCATCCATCTTCATCCGCTTATCCGGGGCCGGGTCGCGGGGGCACCAGCCTAAGCAGAGAAGCCCAGACCTCCCTCTCCCCAGCCACCTCCACCAGCTCCTCCGCAGGGACTCCAAGGCGTTCCCAGGCCAGCCGAGAGATATAATCTCTCCAGCGTGTCCAGCTTATCATTTAATTTAAAATATGCACTGCTCAGTAAATTAACAAATAAAATAAAACACTTTTTTAAAATTAAAGTATATTATGAAATCATTTAAACTTCTGGGATATTAATCTGGATAGCAGAGAGAGTTGTTCAACTGCTTTGGTGTTGCTACTGACCCTACAGAGGTTGCACAGATAGTCCAGCTCCTCCAGGATGGCACATCAATACCAGAAGGTTTGCTGTGTCTCCCAGCACATTCTCAAGAGCATGGAGGAGACGCCATGAAACGGGCAGTTACTCTAGGAGAGCTGGACAGGATCGTAGAAGGTCCTTAACCCATGAGCAGGACCGGTATCTGCTCCTTTGTGCAAGGAGGAACAGGATGAGCACTGACAGAGCTAGAAAATGGCCTCTGGAAGGCCACTGGTGTCAGTGTCTCTGACCAAACAATCAGAAACAGACTTGGGATGGGAAGAGGATAAGAGTGAGCCGGAAAATAAAGAGGCATAAAGAAATAAAATAGACTTCAGTAGGTGCTGTTCATTCAGTAATTTGCTTCTCTTTTTTTATTTACTGATTGAACAATAATTAAGAAACCAACCAACCCTTTGTTAAAGACTGGGACAGGTGGCCCAATATGGCAGATACTAATGTCAGGGTTATTTTTATTATGCTAGATTAGTGATTAATGTTTGCACAGACACTGGGAGACACTGGAAGAGAAGAATCAGGGCAGAGTTGCAGCAGCACTGTTAAACTGTGACTGTTCTTAGATACAAAACCATAGTAACAATAAAGGTAACCCTAAAGCTCAGTCATGTTAGCACATTCTTTTCTTTTTTCTTTTCGACATCACTGCAGCCCACTGTAAGGCCAATCAACCTACTGTACTGCCAAAAACCTACCAAAAACCTGCTGCGGTGACCCAGCCAAAAGCAGCCAAAAGTGCCAGTGTCTAATGGAAACGCACACGCATACTTTTGCAAATACATCAATAATTATGAGTTTAGAGAGTCAGAGGTCATTTTTTATTTATTTATTTTTACATCTAGTCCAACTATGTTCACGTTCCTGACGAAACTCAAAGTTTTTTAGAAGGCAGCACAACAGCAATGCTGCTCAGTGCGTAAATTAACTATTTGGACTCATTAGCCTGAAACAGAAATAGTAAAATAATCTCATAAAGCCGTCGCACTGACATTTACAGTCACCCCCAATGTGGGAAGTATTGGCAGCCACTCTGGTAGATCTGGAAGATGTAGAGTTCATTTATTCTTATTTATGTATTTAGTTTAGTTTAGTTTTGACTGCCACACTGCAGCACAGTTCTCCCAGCAGTTTGTCTCTGACCCAAACTTGGACAGACAGAAACTTCATGTGGCCTGATAATCCACTGCTGTCAGAGAGGTGTCAAATTATTTATGAGACACCTGCCACACACACTCGCAGCATCAGAAATCACAGCAGCACTCAAAAAATAAAAGATAGAAAAAAGTTTTGAGACATTTCTGCCATATCTCGTAACCCCAGAATACATTTAGAGATGTGATGCACATTTATTTACCTTAACCTTAACATACAATCTTAATCTAAAACCTAAAACTTTCATTTAAATTGAAACCAAGTCTTCATCACAAAACTCGATGTTGTAAACAGATTTATGTCCCCACAATATGAACAAACAGCAACAATGTCACAGTACCTTTTTGGCCATGAGACTTTTTTTCCTCTCAGTTTTCTAAAAAGAAAACACACACACGCACACGCACACGCACACACACGCACACACACACACACACACACACACACACACACACACACACACACACACACACACACACACACACACACAAATGGGCATTAGAGCACTTGTGCAGCCTTGAAATGGAAGACCAAAGGAGCATTAATGGAACTATCAAGCCTCTCACTGTCATCCTTCCGACCGCACAGACATCACAAACAACCTTGTTGCTGCTCTGCCATGGACAGCTTAACCAATCTAAAGCAAAGCAGAGAAATAAACAAGTCTGTGGAGGAGAGCAGATGAGAGCAGAGCAGCACTGAGAGCAAAAGATGCAAGGAGGAGCAAGAAAAAGAGAGACATAAATACGGAGAATATTAAAGGTTTTCAAGCAGCTTTGCTGTGCATATGGAATATAATATTATTTTTTTATTTATCCCGAAAAGACCCAGAACACTTGTTCCCTGTTTAACCCTTGTCTCACTGGAATGTTCAGCAAGTCAGCCTGACCACACAGTTTACATTTAATAAAGTTAATAAAGCTGCTTCCACCAAAAAACGATTGCCTCTTTATTTACCGTGGCGATGATAGATTTAAATTGTCCACATTTTTCATGGGTCAATAGCAAAAGATTCGAGCATGGTGTCTGTCTCTAGCATAAAAAATGAAACTCACCTGATCACATGAATAGGTTTAACTCAGGTCCTCTACCAGAGGCCTGGGAGCTCGAGGGTCCTGCACAGTGTCTTAGCTGTTCCCAGAAGTGTTCTCTTCCAGACAGAGATCTTGGATGTCATTCCTTGGCATATGCTTTAGCTACTCTCCCAGTTAGGGGGTCACTGCCCCGAGTGTTCCAACAATGGGGTCAACCGTCTCTTCTTTCTTGGTATTTCTCAAGCTTCTTGTGTTCCTTCTTGCTGATATTGCATACCAGGCATAACATTATGAGTCCTGACCTGCCTCGAGGCTCGGACTGCACTGAAGATGTGCTGTGGCATCTGGCACCAAGATGTTAGAAACAGATCATTTACCTCCTGAGAGATGCAAGGTGGGCCTCCATGCGTCTGACTTGTTTGTCCAGCCAATTGAGCACAGATGCTCAATAGGATTGAGATCTGGGGCATTTGGAGGCCAAGTCAACACCTCAAACACATTGTTGTGCTCCTCAAACCGTTTATCTGATTATCTGAAAGGGTGAACATGAAACAATCTGTAACAATGTGTAGATGTGGTACATGTCAAAGTGACGTCCACAGAGATGGCAGGACCCAAAGTTTCCCAGCAGAATATTGCCCAAAGAATCACACTGCCTCCACTGCATCCAGGTGTCAAGTGTTCCATTGCTCTTTGGTCCAGTTCTGATGCTCACGTGTCCATTGCTGGCACCGTTGATGATGGACAGGGGTCAGCCTGACTGATCTACGGCTGTGCAGCTCCATGTGGAACAAACTGCGATGCACTGTGCATTCTGACAACTTTATATCAAAACCAGCAATTTAAGCTACAGTAGATCATCTGTTGGATCGAACCACATGGTCCAGCAGTTGTTTCAGACATGCTGCTGGTTCACCACAGTTCCTTCCTTGGACCACTGCAGACCAGGAATACCCCACAGGCGCTGCAGTTGTGTAAATGCTCTGACCCAGCTGTAGCTCTAGCCATCACAGTTTGGGCCCTTATCAAATCATCAAATTCTTACTTTTGTCAAGTTTTCCTGCTTACAACACATCAGCTTTGAGGACAAAATGTTCACTTGCTCCTTATATATCCCACCAACTAACAGGAGCCATGAAGAAGAGATAGTCAGTGTTATCCGCTTCACAGTCAGTGGTCGTAATGTTATGCCTGACAGGTGTAAATGGTGCAATATGTAAAAAACAAAAACAAAAAAACAGATGGGGTATGGTTTGTTTGTGTTTGGTTATTTCTTTGTTGTCATAATACTTCTTGGCAATGTATCTTGTACCATGAGAAAGCCTAAGCCCCAAGGATTAAGAGTTCCTTTCATCTGAACTAAGGGGGCGAGACCAACTCCTGAAAAATAACCCCATAATCCCCTGTTCTCTTGCAGAGCTCTAGCCAGAAGATCTTCACAGCCTGGTGGTACAGTATAGGTCGGATGGACTGCTTGTCAGCACTAACAGTTTACACCTTTGCACCCATCATGTTGCATTGCACTTGGATGCAGCTGCTTGACCATGGAAACCCATTCCATGAAGCTCTCTACACACACTTCTTGAGATAATATGAAGATCACATGAAGCTTGGAGGTCTGTAGTGACTGAAAGTTGGTGACTTCTGCACACTAAGTGTTTAACCATCCTCTGACCCCGAGCTGTGATTTTATGTGGCCTACAACTTTGTGGCTGAGTTTCTTGATTTTATGTTTCTGTGGCCATGCATGTGACTAGAACACCTGAATTCAATAATTGGGTGAGTGAACACTTTTGGCAATATAGTGTATATATAAAATATGAAAACACTATCTTAGGCCAAGAAAGGTTCTTATCTACATCCTGTTGCCTAGCAATCACTTAGCACTGGGCCAAAATGACCTGCTTTAGCATTTAGGCCTCGTGGTACCTTCTGAAAGCATCCTGTCATTTTAATTTCTAATTTTTAAGAAGCTGAATTATACGTAATGTCAACATGTAGCCAAGCAGCCACTTAGCAATGGGATAATATTACCCATTTCTTTGAATTTATGCACCTATAACATCTTATAAAAGCATGATCCTACAGCATGAACCAGCCAAACAATATCATAGCATGGGGGTGCATTCTAGTAATATATAAAACCTGTAATACATATAAAGATAAAATTCATTCATACATATATGTATGGAAAGTCTGTTTGGAGGTATTGTTGCCTACTCATGAGCAAAATGAACTCAAAGCAAATAAAATATGAAGGGGACACTTGAAAGACAAATTTGAAGGTAAAAACAGCAATAAGCCCTTAACCAAGAAGTAACAACTCTATTTCCAAATGTAACCAGGCAGACAGGTGTGTCAGTCAGACTTCTGCCTGTGTGTTTCTCAGCCAGACAGCCATGACATGAGGCAATGGGCTCACCTGTGATCAGGCAAAGAGGGTCCTCAGAGTGTGTGGATGCTTTGAATGTGAACTCACCTACTGTGATTGTATGCCTTGTTTCACTCTCCATCCCGTCCCTCTTATTTTTCTGCTTCACTGTGTTTCACCTACTTTACATCACACAGCCTCCCTCTGCTCTTCACTTACAGTATCTCCTTCATCCGTCTTTATATTCTCTTCACCAAATGTACCTCAGTGGCTTTGCATCGGATTGAAATAGAAATCTCAGTTCTATTAGATGCAGATTACACTGGCATTACATGGATATTGCTTACAAAACAAAAGGTAATGCTTGTAATATCTGAAGTGCTTCATCACTGTGTCTTGCTCACTTTCACATCACACATACCGATAGTGTGCTGGTGCATTTTAATTGAAAAGATGCATTTCATTTATGATAACTAGTTTATTCCACAATATTTTTTTACTGTTCAGATTTTTCCACATGTCCCTTTTCATAGTTCCATATTCCTATTTTTACTTATAAAAACACATTTGATTTCCATTTCTCTCTGACTTTTTATTGCAGGTAGCAGTGTACCGCTGTCAGTTTATATGTATAGCTCAGCTAGTGACATTGCACACTGTACAGGCTGTGTACCTCATGCAAGTATAAGCATTATTTTGAGTTTGTATGTAAAAAGGGGGGAAAACAACATCTCAGTGAAATGCAAATTGTACCAGTTGATAATAAATGCCTGTCAGCTGGAAAGAACTCTGCTTCTGTTTTCAGCGAGGACACCTGCAGACTCACCTGCAAACTTGCCTTCTTTGCCGCACATGATATTGTTCTTACAGCTCTGAAATTGCAACAGCTAGCATCTCAGGCTGTTAGATAAGACAGCTGGGACTTGTTCCGAGTCCTAAGGTAGTTTTACTTTCAGTTTCATTTATAAAGGTCAACAGTAGTAATTGCCTGAATGAAGCATGAATTACAATGTAAAATAAACATTTATAAAATCACACTCACAATCAATAAGCTCCTACTGTATCTTAATCATCAAGTAAAAATGTAAATCCAAAATTTTCACTTAGACTTTCTAAATGATACCATGAACATGTTATACATGAGCTTATTAATCAAGAATATATGTTTATAGCTGTGTTTATAAATTGCATACTTAGGAAGGGTAATACTTCATAAATGATGAATTAAGCACTTACTAATACCTTACTAATATGTATGTAGTTATTATAAAATGCTACCAGAGGCTCTGTATAGTGTCAGAGGGAGCTGGAGCCGCTATCGTGTTCACACTTAGGGCCAATTAAGAATCACCAAGCTACAGAAATTAATAGACTATATACCCACCATAATTATTGTCCAAATATTTCTTTTCATACATGATAAATCATATTAATATCCCTTAGATGTTTTCACTGTCACAAGCTACATGTATCTGTGTCTGCATCTGTTTCACCACAGCATGCAGAGTAAAACAAGGAACTGCAGCGGCACAGCAGTTTCACTTATGGGATTCATAGCACTGAATTATGCATTTTTCATTTTTAAAAAAGTACTCTTATCCTGTATACATGCCCAGCCAGATTACATGACATTTGCTGTGGATATTCATGCCTCTTCATGCCCCCCTTGTGAAGAGAAGTTACACCGTACTAATACAGCCTCTGCCAAAACCAGGATATGCTGCGCCAAAACAGACAGCAATCAGCCACAGTGGTTTCCTAATGTGAGCTAATGTTTAATGAAAGTATTTTAGGCTGAATGCTTATCAACTCCATAATGCATTTGACTGCTTTGACTCTGAATCTGGCTTGAAATTATAGCATTTGGACACAGCACAGTGTTTTTTTAATGAGATGAGAAAAGACTGCCAGCTCCTAAAAAAGCTCCTAAAAATCTGTCCATTTAAAGACAAAGTTAAAGAGCAATAATTCTGAATCTAAAGTCTTTGGAACAAGCTCTCAATTATAAATTGTAATTTTATTCTCCTCCCTGTGGTTAAACCCATCTAGACATACATACACTCAGCTACTCATACTTCATATCTTAATGTGTTATTACTGCATTCAGTTGTATTTCTTGAAGTTAGAAGTGCTGCCTTACAGGTATTTCATTTTTTCTTATCCCCTTAATACATTTTATTGCGTTATATTCATCCACATATGAATGAATAAGATATCACTCTACTTGGTCTTTAATTATTTATTAAGCTCTTATTCTGGTTCACTCTCCATGTTTGCCTAATGTCTCCCAAATATGTGTGGTTCTCTTTATTATACCCCACTACCCACTACATACAGTATCTGCATCAAAAAATGACATGAGCAATATCTCATATGTTCAAGATGATTCACAAGTGCTGCTTTCAAGTATTCTCTACCAAAAGTTCTCTCTGCAGTAAGAATTGTCATATTAATTAATCAGAACATTGCTTTTGAAAATGATATTTTTGTTACTTAATTTCAGAAACTGCAGTCCTTAAAGCAAAACACACCATATTCAGTTCAACTCCATTGTATTTCTATAGTGCCAAATAGTCGCCTCAAAGCTCATTATATTGTTTTTTTTTCTTTTTTAAAGGGCAAATTATATTGTAAGATAAAAACCCTTCAATAATTACAGAGAAAACTCAATCCAGTCTTTAAGTAATCATTAAGACATCATTTCCAGGTCCAAATGCCCCTAAATAGACAGCAATGGCAGCCGATTGCTGTTTACTATCACATTCAGATCAGCCAAAACAACGAGGGACACAGCATTGTGGCAAATTCAACACAGGACCGTTTGGACCCGGAAATGGAATTCAATGTCATCACTTAACAACCGTATAGTCAAAATGAGCCCCTGTGACCAAGCACTTGGTGACTGCGGGAAGGAAAAACTTCCTTTTAACAGGAAGAAACTTCAGTTAAAACCAGGCTCATGGAGGGGCAGACATCTGCCTGACCTGGTTGGGATTAAAATATGTTCATATGAAATATGTCCAGCTTATCTGCTTTAAGCTACACATTTGAGAGTTAAACCACAGTCAGGCACGTCTGAATTGAGTCTTTTCTTTTCAGAGGAGCTACAGTATCTAAAGTCGTACGCAGTGCAGATGTAAAACTATTAACGAGTTAATTTCCATCACTGGGAGCTGACCTTAGGTAGCTACTCTGCACTATGTTGGCACATGGCATTGAAAAGCATAAAAAGGAATAATTATAGCCTTAAATTTAGTTACAGCACTTTCAGAAAGATTTATACTGTAATAAAACTTATTCCCCATTGCTGTGTAATCTATTAAACTAGATGTAAATGTTATTAAGAAATGTCTTCAGTTTCTATGCCATATGTCAGTACAAGATCCAAATTAGTGGTTGGGCAATTCAAATGAATCAAATTGAGGCTGGTATTTTCATGGACAACATGTATGCTAAAATCATCCAGTATAATAATTTATATCTGAAATGTGCACTAAATCAGATAGAAATTCTGAGAAATTACACAGGAACTCTTAGTAAGGACAAGGTGGATGATAACAAATTAAACAGGTTTTTGAATTTGACAGTTACAGTGGACAAAGATAAGAGTCAGGCTTTCAAATTAATTAAAACTCTGAGTCTATTGTTAAATACTAAGCTGCAGTGGAAGATTGCTGCTACTCCTCCTCCTTAACCTGAGCTTTGAGCATTCTGATAGTTAGTGTCAGAATGGGGTGAATGATCGGGGGTGCTTATTCATTTAAACTAACATGTTCATCCTGCTGTAACCAGGTTTCTGTAAAGTAGAATAAATAAATAATTTACTAACAGGTAAGAGAGAAACCTAATATTTATAATCTACTGTTTTACTTTTTGTTGCAGGCGAGGATGCTATATTTTTTCAACTTTTTGAAATTTTATGCTTAAGTTGTATTTTTTTTTTGTGGTCTGTGAACAGGCATTGCCTCTGTGAGGATGGGATTTTGAGGGGATGCAGGAGGAGAGAAGCTGCAGAGAGGCGCATGTAAGATTACAGCTCTGCTTCCTGGTCTCAACTCTGGATAGTCACGTTTTGGGGTGTTTTCGTTCAGATTTCTAGGAATGATAGCTGCTCAGTCCACATGGGATGGATGCTCTCTCTAATAAGGCCAGCACTTTAAGGAGAGTGCATAGCTAAACATGTTGCTCTTTGTTTGATTGGGGAGGGGTTTGTAGAAAACTGAAGAGTTCGACTTTGTTTTGGCAAATTTACACACAATTCAATATTAACTTTGTCACCTCTAATTACTTAGCTACTGCTGATGTGTATTATTTCCCTGTATTTCACCTGCTCTGGCCCCTGGAAGACATCCGACTCTGGCTGCTGATGTTGCTAGCTTCACGTTTCTCAAAACATAGTCGCCAGTCATCAGAGTTTGTTCTTTAGCACTCAATGCAGCAACTATGTATACATGTCCATGAGAGCCAACACCAAGTGACAGCCATATGACTTTAAATACAACAGGGGAAAAAAATCCATCAACATTTGTTCCATAAAGCAGATGAAAGAGAGTCAGTTAGTATACAAACAATATATGAACAATTTATAAATGCTGATTTTAGGAGACAAGAAATTCCTTGTCCTCTGGATGTACCAGCAGTGTCAATAGAAATGTCAAGTGCTGAATGCCTCATTATGTTCACACAAGACATCCTGCATTAGCATATCAAATTGTACTAGTGTAAGCTGCCCTTGAGTTGAAGACACAAGGGAGCATGTGTATGTTTGCGTGCCAGAATTAGATTAAACAAAGTTCTACAAATTCACAACGCAGATGCTGACTAAATATTGCCTCAATATTTCCGTCTTTCTAATTGTAAAACAGCAACATTGGCTAACTATTTAGTGATGGCAAAACAGCAAAATCATAACTCAAAATCTGGAAATAATGTTTGTTCTGGTTTTCCATTAAAATGAAAATGAGACATTTTATTTGTCTTTCTGACAAAGTGATACGCACATGTCGAGGGAACCGGGAATGTGAATACATTAAATATCCAATATCCATTCAAATCATAACACAAATGGTATATACAGCTTGTGTTTCAATAAATGAAACAAGGCTGACGCCATTAAACGTCATATTTCTGATAATGATTAGGAAAGGACTTTGCAAAAGTTTGTGACATTGTGAATGAAATACATATTCTAATGAAGGTACCAATTGCGATTTGGCTGCGTCACCAGTAATTAAACAATAAATCATTAGGTACTATTTTTGTAAATTGGGAAAAATTGGGAAAATTCATGCATTGTTTTAAAATGTTTACCTGCACTGCTTCTTGTGCAGCAATGCCATAAAACTCAAAACTTCCCTCTAACGTTTCCATTGTGTAACAATTGTTTAACCCATTCAGCAACCATATTGAAACAGGTTTTTTTTTTACAATGCATATTGTAAAAAAACAATATACATTTTTTTACAGTCTCTATACTCTTTAACCATTTTATTTAATTTTCTATATATTTTTCAGAAGTTGCCAAAGATGTACTTTTTGTGAGTGTCCCCCTTTAACCATGCTGAACAGCTCCTCCTGACCTCTTACAGGTTGCCACAGTTCTTCCAGGCAGTTTTCCCGCACTTTCACAGTGGTTGGCCTCTTCTCTTCTGAATCCCCCTTTCCCCCACTCTGACGTGATTACTGTTGTCTTTTACAGAGACGCCTCTGATCTTGTCCCTGTCCTCTTCCCAGGCAGCTGAGTTTGTTGTTTCTCTCCAACTGTGCAAAAAGAGCTCCCTAAAGCTCCTTTTTATTTGTCAGTCGTCACATCCATGTTTGATGCCAAATAGGTCTTGTTTGCGTTCTTTGTTCACCATATTTTTGGCATTTGTTTCAGGTATAAACAGCTTTCCATTGTCCTCTGTGGAGTCTCATTTGCATTCACCATTTTTATTGTTTTATCTTCCCTTATGAGGTGTTTGATAGATAAGTTACTGCTTTCTTGCCTCAGGGTTTTGTTCTTTACAAGTTCTCGTAACTGAATAAAGGACTTGTCTGCAATTTGCCACGCCAAAAAACAGAGCTTGTAATTATTTGTTATTAAATTAGAACATATTTATGGAGATTTATACAATAATTATGTGGGTGGTTTTACACAAGGAGCCCCACACCTCTTACCATTTCTCTCTCGGTTGTGGGAGATATTAATGTAGTAGAAATAATGGTAATGTTGAAAGTAAAATATACTGAATGGCGCATAAGTGTAGTCACATACACTTCATAATCAGTGAGTCAGTTATTAAGTACATTTTAAAAGTGACAGTAACAGTCACTGTAATAGTTGTAAAATGCATATAAACATCAGTGTTACTGATCATAAATGCTGTCATATTAATTTGATTTGGTTGTCCCCTTTATTGCAATGCAAAAGAACATCCTTGGTGCAGCGAGGTAGCTTAAAATTCATCACTGTGCAAAGTCCAGCTGTGCAACTGTATGGGGATGTAAACGTGTGTGTGTGTATCATGTGATTTCTCCATGTTACTCATTGTGGGGGGCTACTTTGACTGCTGTACGGCTCATTAAAACAAAAATGGTAGAGAACCTGAGATGGACACAAAAAGTACACAAATCATAAAGGGAACTGATGGAAAATATAGTATCTCAAAAATGAATCCCCCAAGTTAGCTTGGAGTGTGGGATTAGATACCAGCTCCAGTGATGTGGTCAGAGGTACAAAGACCTGTATGTGGTGGAAAGTGCAGTACCAGGCCTACTGAGGAATAAACAGATTAAAATGCCATTGGAGGATAGTGTTTCTACTGTTAGGCTACTTTATTTTCAAATACCAAAAATGTACATGATAAAGCTGTTATGACATTGCAGCAAAGTGTTTTCTACCGCCCTGCTGTGTGCAGATCCTGAGCCTTTTGTAAATGGAAAACATTTAAAGGTAAACTGACTGAAAGACTTCACGTGATGTCTGCTGGCTGTTTCATGTATTCCATCTGATCATGGCAGAAAAGAGCAGGCCTGCTTTCTCAACATACCCACCATGCATTATGCAAAGAAACATTCTGTGTCTTCATACATATTCCCCCCCCACACACACACACGCACGCACACATGCACGCACACACACACACACACACACACACACACACACACACCTTTGACAGTTTTTGATTATTTTTCTCTTTTAGCCAAATGAAAACTCCCTCTTCAACGTTGCTTGCTTTAAACTAACCCCCACATAGATTCAAAGTTCGCCTAAACACCCAACTGCCAAATGCTCGTTTGTAAAATATATATATATTTTTTGCTGTCATTGCCTCGTGCACTCTAGAGAGTGCTCGGCAAAACAAGAAAATAAAAAAAGAGCCATAACATATGCTCAGCTATTCAAAGCAAAAGACGAGCTTGAAAGATGAGCCTTAAGGTGTTCGGCGTGAACACACTGGGAATTCTAAAGGGTGGTGTGACAGCATGTACAGTCAAACAGGCATGTGAATGTAAATTCTTGGAGAACAGGGAATTCATGTTTGATCAGGAATTCCGTTGGATGATTTTGCTCATTTATTTCGCGGTCACACTTCTGGATCCACTCATGGTTAGACAGAACTGCTGTAGATACTTCATGACACAAAAGAACTGGGCACTGTTGCATGCTGGGAACAAAAATAAACCCCCATTCAGTTAGCGAAACAGGCTTTGGTAGCAGGACGAAATCATGTCCTGAAAATGGTACTAGACGTTTTGCTGCAGACGGGGGCAGCCAAAGTATTACTGATACAGTGCCATTAGACATACACCAGTAAAGTTAAGCTGAACCCTTTGCAATTAGCAGTTCTAGAACAGACACACGAAGAGTGGGGTAAAAACACATTTTAATTAAAGATGCTAATCTGCTAATCTGTGTTTGTAAAGAACTCCGAAGATATCCCCCCAGCTAGGAACTTCCCCTCAGCTCTAAATAAATGCTTATGTTGCTCTGTGATGCTGATATACACAACTGCTAGCTTGTCAGTTTTACAGGCATTAATAGATCATTATTGTTTTTGCAACATCTCTCCCTGCTGCACAGTGGTACAGAGGCTGGTGGTTAATGCAGCTTTAAAGCAAAGTGGCTGGAATGGACTGTCTGGAAGAACACTAACTTTTAGTAATGTGCACACCAGTGCGATTTTCCGACGAAATCTGCAAAAAAAGCTTTTAATTCATTATGTTTAATTAATTGATTAGCATACTAAAGCTAAACAAATTAACACAATAATAAAGCAAACAAAAGATCATTCACAGATTAAAAAGCTGGAAAAATGCTGGAAGCATTTGTCAGCAACAGTCATTTGTCCTTATTTTCCTGTTGCAGTGGCATCTCGGGATATTCTCGAAATATGATGCTGTTAAATCGATTTAGAAGTTAGCAGAGACCTGCAAACTTTCTGTGTGTAATTGTTGTAAGGCAGACCTCACAATTACTCTCCTCTTTCTTTTTTCCCCAGGTACACCTTTGGTAACAACAATGGCTTCACTAATGGAGTATTTGCATACATCACCACACCCTGACAATATTGGTTCGCACAAGTGTATACACTTGTTTTTCCTTGTAAACACAATTTCCACTTATTAGCCCAAAGCCTACAACACTAATTGTGTGACTGTCTGATGCATTTAATTCTGCATTCATTATCAATTCAGTCTGAGGGCCCTCTGAAAGATTGCGATGAGTCATGACAAATTAGAGGAGTTAAATTGCTTTGTTTTATGCTCTGTCGTTGCAATCATTGTGGTCACGGCATTAAAAATAGGTCTCACGGAAAGAAGTGACCATTAAACAATTACACGCAAATTAGTAAACAAATAAACAACGTGATTAATTAACGAATCCAAGAAGTAAAGTGGTCTCAAGAGAATGTCTCCATTGTCCGATGGTGTGAGTCAGGCAGACGAGTTCTTCAAAAGAAGCAGACAGTTGATAGTAAAAGAACTGGCTCTTAGCAGACATTTACAATTAAAATATTGCTTGGTAAACAATTTAACACAAGCTTCTTCATCACCAGTTAAGCTCTTTTTGTGTGTTCTATTTTACCTTCAAACTTTTTAGCAAATGATTGTAAAGCTGAAAAGCTGATTCACGGTCGAGGTTTGAGCCGCATGTGTACTTTTCTTGAGTTATTACCAATTAACGATTAACCAGCTAAGACATAAAGGCCTGCATGACCTCAAATTTCCAGCTTCTAAATTCAGATAAAACTGAAGTTCTTGTACTCGGCCCTACAAACCTTAGAAACATGGTGTCTAACCAGATTCTTACTCTGAATTACATTACCTTGGCCTCCAGTAACACTGTGAGAAATCTTGGAGTCAGTTTTGACCAGGATATGTCCTTCAATGCATATATGAAACTGCTTTCTTGCATCTGTGCAATATCTCTAAAATTGTAAACATCCTGTCTGTGAGTGATGCTGACAAACTAGTTCATGCATTTATTTCTTCCAGGCTGGATTATTGTAATTCATTACTGTTGGGTTGTCCTTAAAGCTCCCTGAAAAGTCTTCATCTGATCCAAAATAAATACAGAATTTAATTAAAAATCTTTCTTCTCACATACAAGATCTTGAAAAGACATCACAGCACAATATTACCCTAATAGAGCTCTTCGCTCTCAGATCGCTGGCTTACTTGTACTTCATAGCATATTTAAAAGTAGAGTGGGAGGCAGAGCCTTCAGCCCTCAGGCCCCACTTCTGTGGAACCAGCTTCTGCTTGGGAAGCAGACACCCTCTGTACTTTTAAGATTAGGCTCCAAACTTCTCCTTTTTATAAAGCTTATAGTTAAGGCTGGATCAGCTGACCCTGAACTCTGCCTTAGATACACTGCTAGGCTGCTACAATGCACTGAGCGTTTCTTCTTTACTCACCTCTTGTCACTCTCAATACCCCATTTAATCAGTAGTCATGATTAATCTCTTCCACAGTGTTCCTTTTGCCCTGTCTCTCTCCCCTCACCCCCAGCCGGTTGCAGCAGATGACTGCCCCTCCCTGAGCCTGGTTCTGCTGAAGGTTTCTTCCTGTTAAAATGTCGTTTTTCCTTCCTACTGTCACCATGTGCTTGCTCATAAGAGGTTGTTTGATTGCTTGGGTTTTCTCTGTATTATTGTGGGGTCTTTACCTCACAAAAGGAGCTTGTTGTTGTGAATCGGTGCTATTGAAATAAAATTTTTTATTTTTCTGACAACCTTTTACTTTTACTCCCTCAATTTAACACAAATATCTTATATTATACTATTATACTTTTTACATTTTCAAAACAGGTTCCTTACTTTAGATTCAAGACTGTTGCGGCAAGTTATTATTTCCCATCCATGCTTGTATTTAAACAGTACTAAATGCACATGAAGAGATGAAAGTTGCAAAAACAAAATGCAATTTGTTAATCATTAATAGATATGTAGTGAGGGGTTAAATTGGGGCAGAATGGTCCAGTACAGCATTTTTGGTGTAGATGTCGATAAGTTATAGTCGAGGGATTTCATCATCTGGCTAGTGCTATAGAACAGGAGTGATATCTATGAAGTAATTTCAAATGCAACAGTTCTATCAGCAAACACACAAACTGCGTCTGTGCAGTTTGTCCGAATGTGTTTGCTTGTGAGAAAAAAAAGAGAGAAAACTTCACTTAGTGATGAAAAGATGTAACAAAGATAGGGAATAAAGGTAAGGACTGTTCAGTGAAACGTTCTGCAAAACAAATGGAAGTATACTAACTATTTGTATTTAAAGGTTGCATGAATTTACTAGGCAGGGCGGGCTGCATTGGTTTGTTGGAAGTGCTGTGGTGAACTGATCAGATTCACTCACTGAATTCCACCCTGTCAAAGAGTCATGATAGCTCATGTAACATCTGTTCACATCTTGCTGAATTAAGTTGGCTAAATCCACAAGGACCAGCTCAGCTGATTTCCCATACTTTCACTTTAACCCCCGACTGTACTAATTCTTCTGCTTAGGTGTGGAGGCAGAGGCGCTCATTTACAATGTAGCCAACAACAATTAGCGGTAGTGTTTTAAAAATTATATTTGTCTTTGCCTGTGTTCTGCATAACAGATTTTCAGGCTGAGTAGATTAAGTCGATTACAATTTAAGTTAAAATTAAATGTATTCCTTTGTACTGCATTTATATTATTTTATTATGATATTAATGTAACATGAGGGTGATAAATGTCCTTCAAAGAGCTACTTTGGGGGAGGCAGTGGCGCTGTAGGTGGGCGCTTGCCTTGCAACCGGAAGGTTGCTTGTTCGAGTCCCCATCTGAGCACATGCTGTCGTGTGTCCCTGGGCAAGACACTTAACCCCACATTGCCTGGTGTGAATGTGGTTGTGTGAATGGTGACGGTGGTGGTCAGAGGGGCCGTAGGCGCAAAACTGGCAGCCACACCTCTGTCAGACTGCCCCAGGGCAGCTGTGGCTGCATTAGTAGCTCACCACCACCAAGTATGATTGTGGAGTGAAAGAATGATGCACGAAATTGTAAGCGCTTTGAGTTCTCAGAAATAAAGCGCTATATAAGACTAATGCATTATTATTATTATTATTACTTTTACCCTTTTCTTTGAATAAAGAGGTATTTTTTAAACTCGGGTATCTTGCACTTATGTGACAAATGTGTCCTTTTGCCACCTCTGCTGAACCGCAGCATAGAAGAACAGATTTTTATGGTCGTGCTAATCTGGTGTGATAGTGCAAATGGCACAGCTTCTAGTTTAATGACATTCTAGTTTAACTGTGTCAATATTGTGTCAATAATACGTGACAAAAGTGATTCTGGAGACACCAGGAACTACTACAAATAGCAGTGTTTATTTTGCTTATCTTTGAGTTTTGCATAAATAATGCTGGATGTAGGAGTGCCAAAGAGATATTAGTCCATCACACATCTTCCTCTAATATTAGACATATGTTTTCAGAGACATATTTGGCTGTGTGGCTGGTGCGATGCAAGAAGGACTCTAGCTAAGCTTTCATTGGGACTTTGGATTCCTTAATGCTATCACAGGGAAATATTAACTCTTTGAATATCTTTAATCATAAACACGACAAACAAAACTGGCAAAGCTTTGGAAATTCAAGGGCAGCAACAGTGTCATACATGAGCAGAATTTTTAGTCCGTTTTAAGCAATAAATGAACAAATAAAGAGCTCTGAAAGATAAAACATACTGTTTATGTTTCAGGAGAGATCTGTGGACTCCCAATGTTTACCCATCCTTGAATTAAGTAAAACTCTGCAAGATTTCACACCATCAAATATTCATCGTGCTGTAAATAAAGACATGTACTGTAGTTTATACGCCGCTGTGAATAACCAGACTCAGATCAGCCGTTACACTTTTCTCTTTGCTTTTCTCCATTTTACAAGAGGAGTTCCCTTAAAATACAAAGAAATTAAAGGAACCCCACAGTGAATTATGCCAATAACTGTGATGTATTTGTATTTTGCAGCAGCCTGTTTGGTCTGTAAGACATTTTTACTTAAGAAATTCAATATGCATTCACATTTGAGAAGGAATGTTCAAGTATCCTTATTTATTTCCTTGCCACCTGAATAATTCACTCACACTGAGACTGATGGAAATTCTGACACCTACTGTAGCCTATTTGATGGAAATGAAGCTCCATTATATAAATAATAATAAAACAGACAAAGCTGCAGAGAGTGAAAAAATACCCTTAACTCCTAATGTAAGTATAAAAAATGTTTAAAATTGTAATACACTGACAAGAAAGGTAGTAAATCCACAGGAATATGCTCACATTTTAAAGTGACACATTCAACATGAATAAACTGATATTCCCTGTGTAGAGACTCGCGAGAGACTCTGATTGTTCTTATCTCAGTTTTTGCTACGAGACATTTTTTCACATTTCCTGCTGCCTTCTAACTAGTTTTTCAGTCCCTACATTTATTACTTTCTCATATTCACACATACAGAAAACAAAAATGCAATAATTTACAACGGCTCGTAATCTGTGTCCTTCTGTTTATGGCACATGTACGCTCACATAATGTCGTTTTTCTTTTTATTGTCCTTTTCTCCTATCATGTACTCCAGCTCTTCTGGGAGAAAGCCCAGGGCATTCACAGGCCAGATGGGGAATGCAATCCTTCCAGAAAGCTCCAGGTATGCCTTGGGGGGTCTCCCCTCTTAGCTTGACATTCCCAGAGTACCTCCCCAGGGAGGGGACCTGGAGGCATCCTGACCAGAGTGAAACAACTCAAATGCACTTCAGCTTTGAAGTTCTTCCAGCTACCAAGCACTGAACACTGACTGTGAAGAAAACTAATTCTGTCTGCTTATCTGTAATCTGTAAAACTGTTTGGATATTAAATGCCATTTTATCATTTGCTTCTATTATACAGTTGTGGGAAGCCTTGTTGTTTTTGTCCAGTGACCTTATTCTTGATCACAATTCATTAAGTTCATGTGAACCTACGTGGCAAATCAAAAATTTCCTTCAAGGCATTAAAAAGATCTAATTTGGACAGAACTTAGATCCACAACCCTTACGGCATGTCAAACTTCCGGCCACGCCCCCTACTTCCGGCCGAGAATTGGCGTTTAAAATATGGTACAAATAGGTCCTTTAAGTTCCTTTTTTGACATTCTCCTTTCTCCTCCAGTTAAGAGGGTTGAGCGGAATGTCACAAAAGTAACTTAAAGGGCCTATTTGTACCATATTTTAAAGCCAATTCTCGGCCGGAAGTAGGGGGCGTGGCCGGAAGCGGCCCGCGGGCTCCGAGTTAAACATGCCTGCCTTACGGCCTTAACTGTGGCCTTCAGAAACACATTCAGTTTCCCTGATATGGAAGAGAATAACCATAAGTAAGCTCTGAAGACAGCATTAACAATATGTTAGCAAATACAGCTCAACGCTGTCACTCAGAGCTGTAGCAGAATGAGCATGACCATGCAAACGGGGAAGTGTCTGAATGGCTGTCATCAAGTGACTCTTCAGCTCCTGCATAGGTCTCGCTGAACACGTTGCTGCTAATTGTACATTTTGAGAAAGATATGCTGAAAGATATGTCAACACATAATATCTCTAGTAAATCTTGGGTGACTATAGAAAGATAATAAGCACATTCAAACAAGTTTTGAGTCATTCAAAACAAACACTGTCCACTGTCCCACTTTTCAAATGCAAAGCTGTGAGAAATTGCAGAGTCAGAAGGTGCACAATTCTCTGCTGATGCTACAATACCAGTTAGACTGTGACTGGTCACTTATGCCCTCTGATGTCTGCAAGTTTCCAATGAGAGTGGAGACAATTAATAATAAAAACTCATACTAAACAAGTTAAAGAGAGGCTCAAATTTCAGGAATACGTCTTTCAACCTGCCTCAGACAGGCATGCTTTCCACTTGATGAAAATTAATAGTTTTCTGTTTTTGGTTGTAGCATCATACTCACAGCAGTGATCATCACGCTTCATTTCACCTTATTGTTTTCAAGTATGTTGGCTTTGGTTTAGCGATTTCATATTGGCCCTAAACAACCTTCCTGTGAGGCTCCTCTCTCTTTCTCTTCATCCGTGTGGTTAGGCACAGGTAGGAGGCAATGCACTCTGGGAGACTTCCTCTCGCTCTTTCGCACTTTATTCTTCACTGATCATTTTATTAGTAAATAAAGTTGAAATCACAGCACCGGCATTATCTTTGGACTATTAAATATGTATTTGCTGTGAAAGTACATACTGCACTTCCTCACACACTAAACACCACAGAGCACCGCAGCAGAGAACAATATAGAACACAAAAAGAGCCAATTTATCACCAGCTCACAAAACAGGAAGGTGCTGCACCCATCTTATTGTCGCCGTCGCTGGTACAGTACACGGACTCACCATCGTCCTCCACTGTGACTTTGTTCATTCTGGCAGCAGGGATTTCACTTTTTTCCTTCATCCAGTTGCACTTTGGCTCACACCTAATCTGTGATTTCCCGCTGTTTCCATCATTTTTAACGGCATGTCTCAGTGCCCATCAAAATAAAGCAAATGAAAAGTGTGTTGCAGCATAACAATTTTGCCCATGAAGTCATGCGGTGACAGTGAGTCTGCGGGAGCATAATAGCCTCAGCGGAGTGGTCACTGTGATCGCCTTTCATCTCTCTGCAGGCTAAAGGAACAGTCTGTATTTTTTCAAGTTGAACTTGGAAGATTCCTAAAAAACCAGAAGAGGCTGAGCTGTTCATAAACTCTCAGTGCATGTACTGTATTCCATCTGTGTATATGTGGTTGTGTGTGCTGATGGGGCCAGCTGGTGGGACATCAGGTTGATGTGGCTAATGTGCTCAAGGGGCATCCAGTGCCAAATGGACATATCCCATTTCACTGCTTCATTAGACACACTTACAGTAAACACGTGCACAACTGCTGATGCCGCCTCTAAGTCCGGCTATACGAGCATTATTGCAAATTACACAGGGACAGATTAGCATGTGAAATTCACTTGTTGAAGAGTCACTGGAGTGAGCAGCAGTTCAGCCGTTTTAACTAAGGGCATCACACCAAATGCTTTCTAATACATGCCGCTTGGTAAAACGCCTCATTTCAGCCTGTCACTATTATCGGTGAACATCTCTTTGATCCCCTGCCGTGCTCGTTTTGGCTCTTCGTGTCAGCCAGTCAGCTGTGTTAGCCTTACCGCACTTCCTCCTAACCCCCCACCCCCACCCCCCACCCTCTCTGGTTTTGTCTCTCGTTCATTTTCTCTCAACGAAAGTACAGACGCAAAGTCAAGCTGTTAAGAACAGTGGTGTCTCTTGATGAAAACCCAGGGGAAATGTCCCGGGAATTGCTTTCATTTTGTTAAAGACTAGGCCATTCTTTTCTTTTGTTTTCAGCACGACCAGGCACAGCTGTTTGCTCAGTTCAATACGAACTCCCTCACAAATGGATTTTCCTCCTGGGTTTTTTTTTTCTTCTCAGCCTCTTCCTTCCTTACAGCTTTGTTGGGACTGTATGCTCAGTTGTAATTAGTTTGCTCTTACTTAGAAGGATTGTAAGTGTTCAAGCGGTACATTTTTAATATAAAAAAGGCAACACTTTCCATGAAGTACATGAATGTAAATGATTAAAACAAATAACAACTCATAACAAGTTTAAAAAGTATTATTAGTGATAAAAAATGTATGCAGTATACGTTTAACATTCACTGTATGTCTCTGGATGCTGTGGCTCCTCTGAAAAGGAGGGCAACAAATTCGAGATGCTTGACCCCCCCTGGAATAACTCACAATGGGCGCCTTAAAGCAGGAGAGGAAATTATTGCACTCATTTAGAAGATCTTCATTTGGCCCAGAAAAGAATCATTTGTTAATTGATAAAAAGCCCTCCGTGAAGCTAGGACGTCTTACTATTTGTCAGTGATTTAAAAAAAAAAACAGGAGCAACCCCAGGTTTTTTCATCACTGTAGCCATGGTGACAGAGAGTCAGAGCTCTGTTGAACGAAGTACTTCTTTAACTTTTCACAGCCACCCTAAAGATGTGTCATTAAGAACGCCAACTTTAATAACTGCAGATGTTTGCTTAGGCGCTTTAACTCCTGTTGATCTCTCCGAGTTAACGTCAGTAATATGTTATTGCATATTAAAATATGTTGGTATTAACAGCATTTCCAAAAGTTATGAAATAGCCAACAGTTGAAAATCTGAATCTATCTCAACTTTACACCTCAAGCGACTCACATCAGTGGATCCGCAGACGGTACTGCATTACACGCAGTCCAAGACTGATAATGTGACAACTTTCTGAGACAGTTGAGTCTTACAGACCCCAAATGTACAGCTGTGAGACTCCTCTATACTTTACAGTCTTTTCTTTTTGGCCAGTGTGTTTGCTATGATTTAACAGCTTCTGCTTCATTAAATTGTGATCAATGTTATTAATTTTCCTTTTTTTCCAGCCTGTGAACATTACTCACAAGTCCTCATCAATCCAAGTATCACGCAAAAGATGATAATCCACCTACGTACATGTACAGTGCTGTCAATTTACTCAAACTCATGCTGCAGCAGATCACTGATGTTTAGCCACATTCAGGCATATTTTGAAGTTCAGAAGCTGAACAAAGGGTAATGAGAAGGTGCACAGTGTAATCGCCTTTGTTACTTGTAACTGCACTCTGCTGTGGGTAACTCTAAAACCTGAATGGCATATAAAGGTAGCACTCTGGCTGAACATGGCAACATGGAGCTTGTTCTATAATTGAGAGCACAGGGAATCCAAGTTACTGCAACCTGGTGGAAGTGTGAGTCTCACCTGCAGTCAGTGACTTGTTTATGGGGAAAAACAGTTTGTTTCAACAATTTCAGGGCTCCTTTTCGAACAATTTGTTTAAAGCACAGGGAACAGTGAAAATGTATGCTAGCTCCTGAAGAAAAGGAAAGAAAACATCTGGAAAGTATTGTTTTTCACGTCGGGTGGCACATACAAAAAAACATACATATTCATGTGGACTCTATGCAGTCCTTCGAAAAACGACACCCTTACTGCTTCCATAGGAATTAGGAGGCTAAGAAGCAATTAGGTCCTGCATGACCACCTCTGTCATTCCAGTGTGTATGTTAGCATAAAGCCACAATCTTTACAGGAGTGAACGTCCCAGCAAATTCACCCCAAAGCTCAGACAAACTATATCTGTGACTCTACGGGCTGTAGTTATCATATTAGTTACTGTAGGAAAAGACAGGACAGTGATGCCAAGACTGATGATGACTGATGATGTCAGAGGGAAAATGATTACTTCATCTTGCTGCTGCCAACAGTGGTTCTACAAGCTATTCCGTCCTGGGGTGTACTTAGTTTTGCACAGGATTGCATTGAATCCCCTGAAATCTTTGTTTTTCATGTGACTGTATTTCTGTTTAAAGCATGTGGTGGGGGTGTCTTCTGACATGGACATATGACAGAATTAAAGAATTAAAGACAAAATAATATTCTTCTTTCTCTCCTTTCTCAGAAGAAATTTATTTTCTAATGTAGCAGAGTCTCAATACACAAGAGTTAAACCAAGGTCTGCTCTGAAAAGAAAATATCTGCCTCCTCCCTGATGTGTTAGAAAAAGCACATGAGCTGTGTGCTTTGCTGCTCCACCAGTGTTGCTTTCCTGTCAGCTTCCCCAAATGAGAAGAATTTCCAGCTCGTCTCTTCCCTCAATTGACAAATTGCTGATTTGGCTCAGTCTCGAAAATTTCACAGACCGTCAGCTCGTCAACCTCTTCACTAATCACAGTTTTGGTTTGGTCAATGCTCATCAGGTCATCCTTGTTTCTTCTAAGTGAAGCGTTTTTTTTTTTTTTCTGGCCTGACAGGAACCACACATCTACCATCTGCCTTGCTCCAATCAGGAGGACTTCAAAGACTGCTACAAGCAGCACTGGGGAGATGAAATATCCCATTGCTATTCCCACTTACATCTGTTTCCATCCAGGTGTTAAATCTTGTAAAACTGTGAGTGAACTACCTTGTGATTAGTGTCTTTATGAAGCTAGAATATTGTGAAACAGATAGACAATACTGGTTATGTACTGATGACAGAAACTACAATATGACACAGAGGTGGACAGCCAGAGGAGACACTGCTTCCACATCCAGGAGTGGTTCAGTAAGACTGTCTCCTACAAACAAAGATATAATTATTAATCAGTTCTATGTTGCAGGGCATGCAGGCGAAAAGTAAAACAACAAAGCGAGCCTTTAATGTGCTTCAAAACAAAACAAAACTAAAATAAATCAAACCGAAAGAACGTAAATCAAACCTGAAAAACATGGGTGGACAAATACAGGAGCTAAACAGATGCAGATGGATCAAATCCTGCACTGGGCTATAAATTCATACAAAGTGTATTTGCATCAAGGAGTAAACAAAGGTGTTAGTCTTCACACCTATAATTTCAACACAGCTCTGATGGAGCTTTTTTTTTTAAATAAAAAATACACACATTTCTGTTAGTAATTCACAGTGTTGGTGAAATAATATGCTTCACTCACACACACACACACACACTACATCTTGTTCCTATCTCTGCTTGGATAGCTGTGACAGTGGATGGTTGTTAACAGGTCAGTGCCTTCAGAACACCTCAGGTTCTCCTCTGATCATACCTGGCTCGAAGGCCTTGTGAGTCTGTGTGAGTTTTGTGTGTCAAGCCAAAGCAGCTTTATTTATGTCATCATCATCACATGAAGGACTCGCCCGTGCAGCTGATAAAATGCTGGCAGAGGTCCGTGTTGAGCACATTTACAAGGTTCACAGTCAGTGTGTCCCGTCTCAGTAATTGTGTCTGAACTACGTTCTTACAGATCCAACATTAATGTGGATGAAACTACCAAGTAAAGGAGGGAAAAAGTAGGAGAAGAAGAAAAATGTTTTGAAAATGTCTTACTTTTGCAAAATTACAGACCTGTTACTTGTTACATTCATTTCCATTCAGCTCCATATTTTATTTTCACACTCTTCTGCAGTAGTTCTGCATGATTCACATTTTTATCTGTTAGGCCTCGGTGCAGCCCCCTGGTCCATCCTCTGAAACAATCAGTATTAGCTCCTCTAAGCCAACTCCTTCCATCTGCTTCTTGTAAACACATCATGTGTGTGGGGTCACAGGGTCACAGGGATGCCTGCTCACACTGACACCATGCAGAGCTGGCCTGAAGCCTGAGCTTTTGGCTCACACGGTTACATTGACCTCTTTATCTGAAACTTTGGTCATATTTAAGCATCCATTGTTGTGGCATTCTGCTGTATAATCAATACATTTTCTAACAGTATATATAACATGAAATAAGGAAAACTTTATTAGCACCACTTGAAATACTTCAGAATGTGCAGTACTTGTGTCCAGAGGTTAAACAGCTGGACGACAGCAGAGCACAGTGTCCTGTGCAGAGCTGTGAGGGCAGTGCGACTGTGAAGAGCAGTTTGTGTTTATGGCCCTGGGCAGGCAGGTAATTGAGTGCTCTACCATGAGGCAGGACCAGCACCTCAGAACTGCTCCTGTCACATGCATGGCTGACCACTGTTACTCTATTTCTCCTTAGCACTGTTCTTCTCATTTCTTACTGACTTCACAGCTTCCTCTCCGACTCTCCTCCCTCGAACACCCTCTCTGAGTCTTTCAAAAATTCATTAACACTTGAATAACAGAAAGGGTCGGTGTTCTGTGACTTACCGTGCGATGTTTGACTTAAAAGGTATCTTTGGTGTCTGTTGACAGGAGAAGCAGCTGCAATGCTACCTCAGATACTGCAGGTTATTGTGCAATATAGCAAAAGGCTGACTTTCTTGCTTTGTAAATGCATGGAGCAGGTGGTGTGTGACCCCTTAAGATCATCAATTGCAGATGAAATGGACCCATTCCAGTTTGCTTGCAGAGCTAAATGTGGTGTTGAAGATGCTTTTCTAAAACTCCTAGACACTGTAATTACAAATCTGGACCACCCTCACTCATATGCTAGCATTTCATTTATGGACTTCTCAGCTTTTAACACAGTCAGTGTAAACGCTGCTTAACTGTCTTACTGAGTTATCAGTCCAGCTAACACTGGTTAAATGAATCAAAGGGTTTTTACAGGACAGGCCACAACATGTAACAGTTAATGGTAACAAATCTACTAACACTGTTGTAAACACAGATATTCTACAGGGCTGTGTTTTATCATCTATTTTATCCTCTATTTACACTAATAATAAAACATGTACCATGGAGAATATGACACGCTCAAATATGCAGATGACATGGCCTTAGTGCCTCACATGACTGATTCCATCAACAGGTGGACACACTTGTCACTCTTATTGATGAGAGCTCCTTAGAGTTAAATGTCACAAAGATGAAGGAGCTGTGCCGCTGTAGGAGACACCTGATGACTTTTGAAAGGCAGCACGGCCGCAGTCATTCATCCCCCATGTACGTGTGTCTGTTTGGTGTTGATGGGTGTTCTGAAACGAATGTCTCACAAGGGACTAATAAAGGAATTCTGATTCTGATTCACTTCAACTACTGGAGATTAAAAGGCAGTTGGTAGAGCAGGTAGATGTCTTTAGGTATCTGGGACTGGAGGTAGACAGAACACTGTCGTTCTCTGCGCACTGTGATTATGTCTACAAAAAGCCACAGCAATGCCTTTTCCTGCTGAGAAAACTCGGGAGTTTTAACGTAAGCAAAAGGATTCTATTCTGAGAAGATTTTACTGGAACTGACAGAAATCTTACTGTTAAGTTTCTTCTACAAAAGAAAAAAAAACTTTATATTACAGACAAGGAAACAGTGGAGTGAATATCATTTGATGGCTGACGAAGGTAAAGTCAGAGTCTTTTGATTTAAATTGATAATAACTGCGTGAAGTGTCATATAATATTGGAAAGTTAAACACAGCTAAAATTATGCTTTCCTCCATGTTGAAAGTGGTTGCAAACTGCAGCATGCAGCATACTCTCCACTCATTGGTCAGTCAATGAAACCCATGAACGAGCTGGAGGAGGGCAACTACAGGGTCCTCGCAGCCAGGACTAACATCGTTAGGAAATCATTTCTTTAACTGCTGTTAACATTATTACTCATAATGAAACAAAAAATATCTAATTAATTCCACATTTGCAGTATACTGTAGGCAGAGGAAATGTGATTTGCTCTCACATGCATGCACTGGCTGCATGCTGTTACACTGTGACTGTATTGCATCATGGGCAACGGTTCTGCTGTGGCCTTGATGAAAACCAACATGTCCTCCAACCGAAACGTAAGCATGCGTCGTTTCTGCAGGTCCCCGAAATACGACCTATATTTA
>VOQJ01025124.1:0-12013 GCA_015052665.1 Apistogramma diplotaenia | reverse complement strand
GTTTCTTTTATGAGGCTGAGCTGGTGTGCTGATGTTTGTTTAGGGTTGTTGGGGGGAGGGGGGCAGGTTTGTGATTGACAACATGTTTACCTGGTATACATGTAACCGGGCTTGTACCCTAGACTGCGGCAACCTCTCTGTGTTGTGTTGTGAATAAAGAGTCGACCGTTTCTTTGCCAACTGAGGCAGGTTTATTCTCCCACATCTGTTTGAATAAACATAAATTTAATACAGCGACCTCATGGAGCTTCTGCATGTATACCTCTCCTCAGCCTCGACTGAATAGGTGTGTGTCACAATAGCACATCTTATAAAATACATAAAAATACATATAAACAAAATACATGGCGTCAAGATCATATAGTTACAATTTTCTTAATAAAACAATAGGGAGAACCTGACACAACAGTGGCAACACTTTATATGTAAATAATTGTATTGCAAGTGCAAAAGTAATTTAAAATGAATGAGAACAAATACACATGTTATAAATCAAAAAAAGGGAGCTCACATACCTGTTTGACTAAACATAAATTTAGTACAGCAACCTCATGGAGCTTCTGCATGTACACCTTTAAGAGAGCAAACCAGCAAACCACATGAGAAGCTGTCTGCATGCTCTTGCAGCACAGCTCAGCACTAGCACATTAGCACGTTTTAATGGAGTGCTGTACTCAACAACAAAAAAGAATATTTCACTCCAAAACCAGCCAACAACACTTCCACACGCAGTTTATAAATATAACAAGCAAAGTTTGAGCTGTATTTTAACACTTTTATTTTAATACATCTAATCACTCTATAACCAGGAGCACAAACATAACCTAACCTCTCCTCAGCAGCGCCTCCCGCCGAGGAGAGAGGCGCGAAAACACCGGAAGTGACATGGAAGGAAGTCGAAGCGACACAACAAAATAAAAGCTCCCAAAACACGAACATAGAAAACAAATACATAAATTCGAAAAATAACAACAAAACCAAATAACACGGGATGGATTCATGGTGGAATAAAAAAAAAAGAATCAACATTTTACACACACCCGCTACTTGGACAAGTCTAAGCACACGGTGCAGCACGGCACTGAGTACAGTTTCTCCTCCAGCTTCCCTCCTCCGGTACTTTCACCCTCTTCTTAGGTGGCTCGTCTGGGTCAGGCTCGGGCCCTTCCCTAGGATTAGAGATATTTATTATTATTATTATTTATATTATTAGGATACTACGCATGCGTTGCTCTCTCTGCATGGTCGCAGAGTTTGAATAGTATGCATTATGAAACTGTGAAAGCACCGTCACATCTGTGTAAAAATAAAAAACTTTTAACAAAAGTGTTTCAGTAAAAACCACCCCGTTTCCGGTGCTCTGGTATGCTGACTGCATGTTTATGCCCCTAGGGGAACTCATCAAAAATATATCACCATCACCTGTTTTTACTTATTAAGGGTTTATAAATTATTTAGCCAGAAACACGTGGTGACCAGGCCATAAACATTTTTAAGCTTTTGCATGTCCCAGATATGTGTTTTAACAGCACCAGGGGTTGGGAGAGGTTATGTATAGGATTGGGGGTTGCTTTGGGTGGAGTGGGGTGGGCAGGATGTCAGAGTGTCAGCTGTCTGCAGTCTGGAGGGACTAGCCACTCCCATTGGACACATAGATCTGCCTTATTTGGTCTGTGTAAAATGGCAGGCAGT
This sequence comes from Apistogramma diplotaenia, assembly GCA_015052665.1. Taxonomy (NCBI): domain Eukaryota; kingdom Metazoa; phylum Chordata; class Actinopteri; order Cichliformes; family Cichlidae; genus Apistogramma; species Apistogramma diplotaenia. The sequence goes on along the minus strand of VOQJ01025124.1, from coordinate 10,321 downwards.
ATTACCCCACTCAGCTATGCACACACTGTAAATGACTGAATATTTTCTTTATTGTAAATTGTATAGTGTTTGTTGTTCGGCTATAGTAGTACTGTTAGTGCTTTTATTTTGAAAGTCTCAAAACGACAAAGCATAAATCGACTGTCGCATAGTTTTATGCAGTGGCGCGAACTCCGGTGCACAGAGAGAAGGTGTGCTCCACGGTCAAGACGGAAAAGCAGATTGTTAGAGTAACGCTAAGCTGCATACGGTTCCTTAGCACCTGGTTGATGAGGGAACAAAGTTGGTAATTGCATTTTGTTGTGCCAATGTTTATTTTGTTATATTTCATAAAGCATACAGGTTGCTATTAAGTGTAGTAGTTACGTTCGCGCCCACTAGAGGGTGCTCATGGTTATTTAAATGTGGTGTATCTTTTATTTCTTGGTATATGGTATAGGACAATGTTAAAAGGTTTAATAATTTAAGGTAAAGAATTCATTGATAAGGCAACATGCTGTTTGAGTTACTGATGGTATTTTTATTCTGTATATTTTGTAGCTCTTACATGCAAGGTTAAATTAAAGGATTGTGAACCATCAGTTTGAGAGACCATCTTTTCAACTGGGACACTACACACACACTTTACCCGGTAGCCCTGTGTGCTCACCCTGTCCCCGGTGTTGGCTAATCTCATTATTAGCTACTTGATCTTACCACACATCCATTTGCCCAAACATTGCCACATCGCACAGCATCAGTAACTCAGATTTATAGAAGCTGATTACAACCACCACACTGTCAGAAATATTTTTAATGACAGAATTTATTAGGACAAACTGTGCACTGATATTCTTACTTCATGAGCCAATAGTAAACTAATGTTGCTAGATAAATGATTCCAAGACAGACTTCTGTGAGTACAAAAGGAGGATGGATCAGTTTCAACTAACAATTAAAAATAGCTACCAAAAACAGTGGCATATGTCATACAGTTAAAAATAGTTTGCAGAAAACGATTACCAAAAAAACTGATTACAAATGTATTTTTTAACACATCACCACATAAAACATGAAAAATAGTGCCTCACTATCTCCCTTCCCATCCTGCTCTAACAGTGCTACACAGACAGTACCTTGGTCATTACACAACACCGTGATTAGTGTCTGATTGCAGGATAAATGGATTACACACATTTATGAGATGTATCCAGCCTCAGTAATTTGACCCTATTCATCCCCAGAGAGTAAAAATCGCTTCATCTGCAGGTCACTTAAGGATTCAGTTGCCAAGAAATCAGTGTTATTGTCCGGAAGAATGAAATTAATGACCTTGATCTCCTCACGCGAATGGGAGATTGACAGTGACATCAAGACAGAATGGGAGGGTGGGTGATGGTGGTGTGATTGGTTTGTTATGGTCTTGTAGTGGAGAGGTTATGTTCTGTTGCTGGAGAAGAGGGAGCTGGGTTGGGGGGATGGGTTGGTTGGAGGTGTAGAACCTGGAAGTGACTGCTGGCTGTTCTGAGTTGCTTGTGTCTTAACCTGAGGTAAAAGCTCAGTTTGGGCCTCTGTGGAGGAGTCAAGCTGACGGAATTCAGCGTTTAGCAGCTTGGGACCTGGAACCTGTGCTTCTCGCCTATCAGTAGAGGCGACCTCTGGTTTATGCTGAACGGGTGTTTGCTCTCTGTCCCCTGGAGATATGATGTGGCTTGTCTCCACTGGTTGTTGTCCTGCTGGTTTGTTCTCACCCACTCCTCTTGCAGGGCTCATTGCAGTTTGTCTCTCGTCATGTCTGCCGATCTTTTTCGCTGCGATTTCTCCCTCGCTGCCGGCACATTTCCTTGTTTTGTCTGTCAGTGACTCTGCTGTATTTGTTTTAGCTGGTTTCTGGGCTGTTTCTGGTGTTGCTCCAGCAGCTGCCACCTCTCTTGGAGTTTTGTCTGTGAGCGCCCTCTGCTTGCAAGCTGAAGCCATTGCTTTCACCCAGGGATGCAGAAGTGTCTGCTCTGCTGTTAGCCTCACAGTGGGGTCTGGCTGAAGAAGAGCTCTGATGAGGCCTCTCGCTTCTGTACACATAGATGGAAAAAAAAACATATCGTGTATTTATGTGCAAATATGTGTATGTGTGCCATTTGTGCCAACAAACAGAGTACTTTTACACTTATATTTAACTCACCCTCTGATATGGGATCCCAGTAGGGGGAAGGGAAATTAAGCTGCGCTTGTTTTATTAGCTGGAACAGCTCTACCTGGTCACGATCTCGACTGCGAAATGGGGGGAAGCCACACAGCAGGATATAAAGAATCACACCCAGAGCCCATACATCCACTGCTACACCATAACCTAACAGGCAAACCATGAGCACAACTTTTTAGAATAAGAAAACACAACCCAAATTCAGTTAGAGGACTCACTCGCGTATAGTCTTTACCTGTCTCACAGAGGATCTCTGGGGCTACATATGTGGGTGTGCCGCAAATGGTGAAGACTGGTTCTGTCACTACCATGGCAAGACCAAAGTCTCCCAGCTTCAGCCTACAGATGCCAGCAGCGACTTGCTCAATCTGAAAAAGGGAGGAGGTAAAGTAAGACACAGACAGACAGTGCCAGCCATGGAGGGAAAGTTGGGTTTAAATTTTTTGAATGTCCTAGTGCATCTAGATAGTTGCCACAGGTGTAGACAGAGAAACCTTTGCTACTGACCTCTATACATATTGGATTTTCAAATTGCGCCCTCTCACTGTGTAGCCAGTATAAATTATACCAGTATGATGCTCTGACAACATGCCAAACTATGTTTAGGTTTATTAGGTCAGAGTGTCAAACCCGAGGCTTGGTGGGAGAAAAAAATAGCAGTAAACACATACTGGCTTCTATAATCTAAAGAAACTTTGCAGTGGTTCTCCTCCTCATCACAGTTTCTGTAGTGTACCACAAGCTTCAGCTTTGGGCCCAGTCTTATTTGTCTTGTATATGCATTATTTTGGGCACATGACAAGTTTTAAAGATACATCGCATGATGGTTGTGGATTCATTATCAAATTATATTTCTTTAAACATAAGATGCTCTGGTAATTTTGCACAGACGAATGCTCAGAATATTATCTCCTTATTTTGGCTCCTGTCAGATATTGTTCCTGAGCTACTTAGAGCCTACATAGGTTTATTTTTTTCATATGTTAAATCCTTAGTCACCAATCATAATGTCACATTAGACGAGACAGTGCATCAGGACAGCAAAAAAAAAAATTGGAGTTTTAAACAAATGCATGTTCTCTGCAAGTGATAAACGTGTCCAAACTCGGTCCTATTGTGTGTCAGGCAGAGATGGAGATGCTGAAGTCTTCTGGTTGGGTTTTGTTGGTTTCTTCAGACTCAAAGGAAAGATAACAGGTACCAGTACAGCTCAGTGGACTGAGCAGGCAATTCATATGCCAGAAGGCAATTTAGAGGCCCATGTTTGATTCTGCTCTGAGCCATTTCTTGTATGTCATCTTTTACTCTCCTGTAATCAAAATAAAAAGTAAGGAAAAAGTATCCTTGATGTTTAAACTTGCTAGCTATTATGCTAGATGTAAGATCGTTTGACACATATGGGATTTCAACTAGCATCTTTTTTTTAACCAGCCTTTAGTAGTGTTTGTAAAATCTAAATTAATCTCTATTTTTTCAATATTCTTACACTGTATCTATTTACTTAGTTTTTTATTGTTAAGCTGTGCACTGTTATTTGTGGGTACAATTATTTTGTACCCACAAATGAATGTTACTTAACATGATGGACATGTTTGAATATTTTTACTTAGTATGCAACAAAACTAAGACCCAATTGTTTTTGCTTCATAAAAAAATAATATTTTCCAATGTTATGGCCCCGGGCCTTTCTGTGGGTTTGCTGTATGCGTGCATGTGTTTTGTTGCAGGAGTATCCTTTCATTTGAGTTATTCAAAATTTGTTTTTGCACACAAGTCAAATGTCATAAACTTTTCCAGACTTAACAAACTTTACAGCACTGATATGGGATTACTTACACATTATGATTATTATTAAGTTTTATAAATCTTGCCTCCATAGTATAGTGATAAACATATTTGCTTTTTAAGTGAAAGGTTGCTGGTTCACTTCCACCCAGAGATCCAAATTGCATCAGGTGTAAAACTCTGTCAAATCAATTATGTAGAGCTACCTGCGGCAGTGACCCCTCGTGACAAATAGGTTTAAATCTTTGCTGTAGCTTAAAAGCCGGATCCAACAGTAATTAAGATCATTTGAGTCATGATTATATTTTCTATGAACATTTATGTGTCCCGGGCATTATAGTGAATGTTTTTGTCTTTCCTTAACCATCTACGTGGGATGTAGGATATCACAGCAAAAAATAAATACATTGATAATCCACCTTCTTGCTTTAGAAGAAAAATGCCAGAGTTTCTCCTGCATTTCAAAAAATCTAGCACCCACCAAAGGGGGTTCGGCATTCCACCAATGGGAATCTCCACAACTGTGATTTTTAAAAAACATATTTTAGCCATTTTTTTAGTTGGAGTTTCATTCACTTAAGCATATAGATGTGGACAAAATTTATAATACCCTTCTGCTAAAGAAAGAAAGAAAAATCCACAATGGTCACTGAAATAACTTGAAACTGACAAAAGTAATAATAAATAAAAATGTACAAAAATTAACTACAGAAAATCAGACATTACTTTTGAATTGTGGTTCAACAGAATTATTTTTTAAAAACAAAATAATGAAACTGGCCGGGACAAAAATGTTGTTAGCCTTAGAAAAGATTGAAAATGTGCCTGCTGTGAAACAAGGAGGGGGCGCAGGTATGTTCTTGGGCTGATTTGCCGCGACTGGCACGGGGTGTGCTGAATGTGTGCAGAGTACAATGAAGCCTCAAGACTATCGAGGCATTCTGGAGCAAAATGTGCTGCTCAGTGTCAGAAAGCTTTGTCTCAGTTGCAGGTCACAGGTTCTCCAACAGGATGCTAACTGAGGTAACAAAGACTGGTGCTACAGGTGTACCAATTATCACGTTTTGCACACAAAAAAGCAAGAACATCCAGAATCACTCTCACTAATCCACCCTACAACCCACCAGGAGGTTTTCTGGCTTGAGGTCTCTGTGGACGATGCTCTTGCAATGGATGTAATTCAGAGCTTCACTCACATCTGACACCATCGGTCCCGCCTCCTCCTCTGAAAACTTCCCCCTGTCACTGATGGCCTCAAACAGATCCCCTCCACTCACCAGCTCCATCACCAGGTAGGAGTGCGTGTTTGTGTGATGGTGCGCGAACAGCCTCACAATGCGAGGGTGACGCAGACTACCCAGGAGACTCAGCTCGTTCTGCATCATGTGCTCTCGACCAATCAGTTTGGCGCGCTCAACGATCTTGATGGCAAGGGTTTGGCCATTGTCACGACGGCGGCACTCTCGCACCACCGCAAAGTTTCCATCTCCCACCACACGTCCAAATTCGTAGCATTGCTCGATGTCTGTCAGGGCGACGTCTCCACCATCGGAGGGGAGCTCAGCTTCTGCCTTCTGCAAGTCTTTGTGAGCTGCACCAACATCTGGAGCTGCACTTAAAAGTTGCATTTGAATGTGGCTCTTCTCCTCGTCTCTGCAGATCGGTCGGGGAGACGAAGGGCTGTTATAAACATCCAGCTTTTTTGCCTCCTGCTCTATATGAGAACTTCCTTTTTGTTTCTTTAACACGGGAGGAAGTGGGACCCTCGATGACAGCATACTGATCAGTGATGGACCCTGATGTTTGAGTCTTCTCGCTAAGCAGTTTTCACACAGTGTAGGAGATGGTATGTCTACATCTCTTGGAACATCTTCATGTTTAAAAGGACCAATCACAGAAGGCTGATGCACTCTGACCCCATCTCTCACATTTAGCCTCTGCAGGTGGTTGGGAAGGTGAGCAGGTTTTCTGCATGAATTCCTTTTGTTAGACTTCTGAGAATCAGAACTATAATTTTCATCCTGGTGTTGGGATGTGTGAGTATTAGTTTGAGGCTTGACATGTGTATTTGTGTCTTGGTGTGTCTCTCGGTTAGTCTCACTGCTGTCGGCTCCCTCGCTGTATCCGCTGTCAGCCTTAGCTGCTTTATCTGGCGGAGGCCTCATTCTCTTCTCCCAGGCACGCAGTGCACTCGATCGGTAATGCGAATCTTCTGGGAACAATTCCTCCAAAGCTTCCTGCACGCTGCTCAACTCAGGACGAGCCTTACCGAGAGCCAGAAAAGCCACCTCACCTCGGAAGAAATCGCACACACCCTTAACCTGTGACAGAGAGAGATGGAGTGGTGAAAAAAGTTGCAGTGGAAAGCTGGAAAACTGAGCTTTTAAGTCATGGATTTTGTACAATGACTAATGGGTCTGATGAGCATAGAGAAAGCCACCATTCTCCATAAATGATGCCTTCCAATCAGCCTCCACTCTGTGGTTTCGACTCTCATTTGTGCAGACCCACTCGTCCCCATCTTCACCTCACCCCAGGCATTCAAAGCTCCACCCAAACCTTCATCTTCACCATCCTAAATCCTATTACCGCCAGGACTCCGTTCTGCCATTAAGGGTCATTGGAGTCTAATCGCCAAATAGATTACTTAGTTTCTCAGTCTCAATAACTCATGTTCAGTTCTTCCAAATGATCTCTCCATATTGAAATGTAGGCTGAAGGTCTATCATGCAAAGAAGAAGCCATATGTGAAAAAATGAAGTCAAATCAAGAAGCACCGCCATCTTCTCTGAGCCATTTAAAATGGACTGAGGCAAAGAGGAAAGCTGTTCTGTGAAATGTGAAATTCTTTAAGGACACCATATTATCCAGACTAAAAAGGAGAGGCACCCTCTGGGTTGGTATCAGTGTTCAGTTCAAAAGCCTGCATCTCTGATGGTATATGGGTGTAATAATGGAAATGGCAATTTCCACATCAGTGCTTAAAGGTATATACAAGCTTCTGATGCTCCCATCCAGATGATGTCTTATTGTAGGAAGGCCTTGTATATTTCAGCAAAACACTGCTAAACCATATTGTGCAGCGAATAATGGTGTGTGAGGTTTCCAAATCATTGCATTCTGTTTTTTGTTTGTTTGTTTTACATTTTACCCAGCATCCCAACTTTTTCGAAATTAAGTTTACAGTAAAGTACCAAAAATCTCTACACATTGTACACTGAGTGTGTGTGGACAACGGGAGATTTATAGGGGTCCAGCTGCATATTTTTGCTTTCTCCCTTTCCGTTAATCTGGTCATCGCAGGTTGGGCCTCACCTCTCGTGCATGAGTTGTGTACAGGCGTGTGACTCTGGCTCTGTGCCAGCGAGGAAATCCCAGCGCCTCTGAGATATCCAGTAGCAGCTGCTCAAAGGACACCACGCCCCTGCGGTTCAACAGTACTGTTACCTTGCGAGTCCAGAGACACAAAAATCACTGTTAGGAAATTCATCCAATATAAATGACATCCTCAGATACTGAAAACAAAGGCACCACTTTTCAAAATCAAAACTTTTAGAAAGTATTTATAAGTCATAAATAATGGTTTTAAAGCAGTTTTAATAAATCAGACTGTTAAAAGAGCCACTTTTCTATTCTTCTAAGCTAACACTTACTTTGTCTTTTCAGCCCATTTCTTCATTGGGAAAACATCTACAATGGACTGTTTGCGCACTTCTGTTAAAGAGCTTCCATTAAAACCATCCATTAACAATGAACCTTTCGAACTACAGGGTTGATGGCTAATTACAAAGCGAAAGCCAATTAAACTTGTCCTTGTGTTTTATTATTACTAAAAGTAAAGCATTAAAGCCACCACACTCATTTGTCCAAACTTTTACTGATACTGTAAGCAGTCAAAGAGGCATTAGTAAGATCCTTCCTTATTCTAAAATACCGCTCACAGTAGAATTCACCTTCCGTAGTGTGTTTTGCCCACATGGTCGGACAATGGTGACCAGATGAGGTCGCTCTGCACTTTCCTCTGCATGCCGGGTGTGGAATAGGGGGAGGTGAGCAGGAGGTAGAGGAGGAGGAAGAAAGTGGGATCTGTAGACGTGTTGTGCAGGGTGGGGTATGATGGGCCAGGGCTGTGGGACCCCAATAGGACGCTTTGACATTGGTACAGAAGGACCTGAAGCAAAGAGAGGGACAAAGATGGAAAGCAAGTAGGATTATTGGTTGTGTACTATAACACGAAGCGAAGTTGATGTACTGCTGGTAGACCTCTTCTGGACTTGTATACAATAGAGACTCACAAGTAACACAACACCAGCTCCTCATCCTGTGGGCCTGTGTAATCGTGAAAGCAAATCCGGCCGATCAGATTTGAGTGTTTTCCATTCCACGGAGTCCAAAGGCCATTTGAGATTCCTCAAGCACCTTGCCCCGCTGGCTGAATTATTTAAGCTTCCTTAAGTCACAAAAAGCCACCACAGATATATGCACACCCACCCCAACAAAAGATTACTTGACCTGGTTAGGGCTCAGCTAAATCTGCATGATTAATGAATCATTAGAGACCCACACAGCATCTTTGACGTTTCACTTTCTGGCACTGAGGTGAGACAGAGAGATGTTATCCGTTCACTCAGCGGGGCTTTGGGTTTTTTTGTTTTGTTTTGTTTCCAGACACTGAACAACAGACAGAAACACAAAACCTCACCTTCAACATGAGCAGGGCCCCCTTTTAACATGAGCGAACGCACACACATTCACACACAAAAGCTTTTCAGAGTGCACACAGAAAAACACTCATGTCCTTCAGCTCAGGCATCTCATAAAGAGCCAGCTGTGGCCAGTCAAAGAAGACTGAGTCAGCCTTTAAATCAATGTGTGTGTGTGTGTGTGTGTGTGTGTGTGTGTGTGTGTGTGTGTGTGTGTGTGTGTTTTGACGGTAGTGTGTTCTTCGTATGGTGTGGTTAGCTATATTTCATGTCCCTTGCAGGCTTGCCTTTTTCATAGCAGCCATCTTAACATGAAGTCATAACACAGGTGTTACATATCACAATAATTAAATCCTAAATATATCAGATATGAATATCAGAGACCAGTGACCTCAAAACGAAAAAAAAAAAGTTTATTAAAGCTTACCTTGTCTCAGAATGGCTTCTATGAAAAGGCTCTGTAAGGTGTCAGGTAAAAGTTTTGAATGTGACACTCAGTTTTAAATTATTTTAACTCTAAGTAAACTCGATTCATTGCGACCACAGACTCACCTGAGGGTCTTAATTTAACGTTACGCCCCCCTTCACATCCATGTCGTCCTTTCTGCGAGGGCGTCATGTCTTTAAAAAACAAAACAAAAAACAAAAACACCAAAGTTAATTAAATGTCGTTTTTTTTTGTGTTGTTTTTTGGTTTTTTAAATCAGAGACTCTTGTTTCCTGTTGGGTTTTATTCCTTCATGCGCTGCTGCTGCTGCAGTCATACTGCTGCTGTCAGGTAAAGTAACGGGATGCTCTGAGAGAGGCCCGTGTAGCTGCTCTGGTTGCTATGGATACAGATCTAATGGAACGGGTGGAGAGAGAGAGAGAGAGAAATACCGGAAGCTCAGCTAGACTGATGTCAAAATAAAGGACCCTCAAGCTCCCAGACCTCTGGTAGGGGACTCGGGCTTGGAGGACAAAAGCGACCGTCCCCCAGGGGTGAGCTGGGATTTTATTTTATTTCCTTTTTCCCTGCCATCTGCCAGGTATTATTAAATTTTATGTCCTTTAGTAAGTTGCATCTCAACCAGATCAAACAAAAATGCAATTGGCTGGTTTAAGGTACAGCATGTAGCACCAATGTTGCTGGTTTAAACCCAGATCGGGGCATTCATTACATGTAATGGCAGTCTCTTTTACCTCTCATTTTCAGTTTTCTTCTTCACCATATATATAAAGTTTCCAAGTCCAGAGGATGGTGACTTTTGGACTGACAACTTAGAGGGTTCAAACACTGAACATGTAATGACAAGACCCCTGCATTTTAATATCCAGGAGTCATGGTTGAATGCCTTTGCCAATTTCTCCCTCCATTCATCTTCAAAATTCCCAGAAACAATTCAGAGAACATTACCTGACGTGTCCTCAAAGCCACTGCCCTTGTGAAATCACTGCATGTTGCAACCAGAGAATGAGAACAAAAAACCTGAAAGCCCAAAGAAAGCCTTTTACATCACAAAGACTTGAGGAGAGATATGGTAACAATTCACAGTGACAGAGGGGGAGAGGAGCTGCCAGTCTCAGGGTGAGTTACCATAGTTTCACTGATAGAATCTAATGCTCTGCCACACACACACACACACACACACACACACACACACACACACTGAAA
>VOQJ01025110.1:3306-22108 GCA_015052665.1 Apistogramma diplotaenia | reverse complement strand
TTTCTATCCCTTTAGCTTACTGTGCTATCCGTATGTTGGAGTGTGCACTGGTGGGTGAGAGCATCACTTCCTTCTCTTTGAGCCACTGAATGTGTCCTGACTGTTGTTCGTCCTTATATGACAGTTCAGAGTACCCAGCCTTCTTGGAGTTGCTTGGGTGGGGTACTCAACATGGGGTACGCTCCACATGGTGACTTCCATTGGCCTACTAGGAGACTTCAACTCTCATGTTGGCAACAACTGGTGGGGCATGATTAGGAGGAATGGCCTGCTTTAACTGAACCCGAGCAGTGTTCTTTTATTGGACTTCTGTGCAAATCACATGAGCACCATGTTTGAAGACTAGTGCACGTCGCACCGGGACAGCCTAGATCCCAGGACGATTGTTGATTTTGTAATCGTAGAAAAACTGAAGTAGACTCCACGCACTAGAAGTGGCTCCTGAACAACTTTAGTGGTGTACGAACTCCACTTGAGTTATTTCACGGTTGTTATTCAGTCCTGCACACAGTTTATTCATCCTTCATCCTCATTGTGTGAGTGTTGAGCTGGCAGTGCTGATCTAAGTCATCACCTCATGATGAGGACAGAGTGGCACACCTAAACGTATAGTGAGGGTGCACTGGGAATGCCTAGCCTCTGCCTGTGAGCCTCTGAGTGTGTAGTGGCAAGAATGAGAATTAGCTGCAGTAATGTGGACACTGCACCAGTCTGTCATGGTGAAGACAGAGTTGAATGTCATAGTGAAGCTGAAGCTGATGAAATGACCTTCCTCCAGAAGGTGACTGGCCTCTCCCTTTGAGACAGGATGAAGAGTAAGACTCAGAGTACAGCGGCTACTCCTCCTCATTGAAAGGAGCCAGTTGAGGTGGTTTGAGCATTTGACTAGCATGCCTCCTGGGTGGTGTTCTGGTCATGTCCTACCAGCAGGAGGCCCCGAGGCAGACACAGGAGACATTGGAGAGATTATATCTCTTGCCTGGCCTGGGAATGCCTCGGTGTTCCCACAGGTATGCTTGAAGAGGTGTCTGGGGAGTGGGAGGTTTGGATTTCTCTACTTAGGCTGCTGCCCCCCAGACCTGGCCCCGGACAAACGGAAGAAAATGCATGGATTCATTATTATTATTATCATTGGTTGATTAATTGATGAATGAATAAATATCCAGGGTGTCAAGATATTGTTTCGTTAAAACCCGGGGCTGACAGTAGCATAGGACAAGGGTGGGCCCAGCCCACCCAGATTTGATTCTTGCCCACCCAATCAAAACCTCTCATACCGCCTGCGGGCAGCAAAAGCTCCTCCCATCAAATTACGCCTACAATAGTTTTAATTTTCTGCACTTTGACACTTTCTCACACTCTGATTCTGCGCTGCTTGCAGGTTCAACGAAACAGCTCTCATTTCGTGCTCTTCCGTTATCTGGGTCACACTCTAGTTTCCATGTTAATACTTTTACTTCTTTTTATTATGAGCATGTATCGCTTCTCTAAGCCTATCAGTAAGGTTAGCCCTGTAATATCCCCAACAGCTCCCGCTGCTGCCCGTACTGAAATGTCCGGGTCCTACCGTTGTGGACCTGAATAGCGCTGGCCGTGTGGGCACACTGATATTCAGGTACGTTCCGCTCATTCATTCATGATACCGCACAGTCGTTTTTCACATTTTGCATATAAAATAAATAAATAAATAAATTGTGTTCACGTGCACACACACACACATATATATAAAATCTAGTCAAAGAAAGTCACAAATCTGTGTACTTTCTGTAATAGTCCCAAGCCCAGATATATGGAGTGTGTATACTGTATGTTTATCTTTGTGTATATGCCTACTAGGGCTGTATTCAAGCCCCCCAAACAAACAAATATAGCCTAATATTTTGTGTCTACACTTATACTTGCCCACCGAATTTTTCAGTCTGCCCACCCAGCTGCAGTGGACTAGGACCAGGCCTGGTTAAAACCATAGACATCTTATGCACATCCTACTGGCATTCAAAAGACCAGACTCGCTTCTGAATCAAGGGGTACAGTAGCTGACAGATGGCCCCAATTCATCTCACAAGTATGGAAGTCATTCTGGACCACTCTAAATGCAAAAGTCTTAAACTTGAGCTTCTGGTTTCACCCTCAAACTAATGGCCAAACAGAACGGTTGCTAACAATCAAAAAACAATATAAATAATAATTTCATTGTTGGTTCAAATAACCTGAGTCGACAGGGATTCCGATCATTGAAGTCAGGTTATTAAAGGATAATGTCTTTTATCTCAGTGCCAGGTCAGGCTTTCTCAAACGAATGCTTAGAGAAATCATTCAACATTTCCTCCAGAGAGTAATAGACTCCTCTCTCATTCCCATGGTCATTGCCACCTGCTCCCAGAGGCACACTGCAGACAAATAGAGCGATTCTGCATGAATGTGCAGGAGAAGAGGTAAAGAAAAAAGAGATGTAGAGATCAGCATTGTGTAGCATCGGTGCGAAAGAGGAGCTGAAAAAATAGAAAGCTGTTTTTCTTTTAAAAAAAAAGAAAACACAATGTCGAGGTTTTTCAAAAAGTATAGTTGGAGAAAGACTCTGGTCCACTGAATGAGAAATGTTTGCACTGGAGGCAATGAGACTGCTGCGATTGTGCTGCCTCAGGCGAAGACCTGGGGAGGTTTCAGTGGCATCCAGACCTCCAACTGTCTTCTCCTCGAAGCCATTCGACACAACACCAACTTCCTGCTCAAAGCCAGCGTCGCGGTGCCAGATTTCAGCTGCAGAGGTGTTTAGCTCTGTGCTTTTTATTTGGTGGCCTGTCAAACAAATTCACAGGTTTCCAAAGAGAAGCCAAATGATAGTGACAAGCTCAACTGGTTCACTTTGACTGCATGCTGAGTAATTACGTGACGCTGTGTTCACATTAACAAATGATTAAAAGTTGTAATTTTGGCTTTCAACAGAAAAGTAGCTTCACATCCAAAAGAAATTCTCCTTTCTGTTATATATTACACCACCCGGTTTCAACAACGGGACTGAAGTACAGCTCGGTTACATAAATATCTTTAATAAATTAGTGAATGAATCAGTAAATAAATGTTTAAAATTAGTCACAGGGTTTGAAGAGTGAAACAAAGTGTGGCGAGGACCTTCCTAACCTGCCTCAAAACTGCTGCCTGGTGGTTTTGGAGAGAGCGCAGGAATAAGCTTTTCCAAATATCAAGACTTGCTGCAGGATCACTTCCCAGCTAACTCAGGAGCTATTTGTTCAGTGCTGCTTCAGTTGTACTGTTTTACCATTCTCTACATTAACAAGCCTATCATAAATCATGTGATATAACAAATGGAGTTATCCTGTGTAGATAGTGCTGCTCCTCCCAATGCCCAGAACAAGAAAACCAAAGGTCAAATGATTAGCCTTGGTATCCCTGTGTGCCTTTAATGATAGTGCAGAACCTTTGTGTTGGGTGCGTGCCTCCTCAGCACATGTAGTGCTTGTTAAATACAGAACAGAGAGATAAATTAATGAAGGCTTTGTCCTGCTGCTTTGTTGGCCGCTGCATAACTTAGGAATGATGACTGAGCACAAATGTAGCCAGACGGTACAGTAGCTCTACTGTAGCATTGTGTTAAAGTACACAAAACTTCACCAGTGTTACTTAACATCCATAGTAATCAATGTGTTTATTCATCAAAAATACTGATGTGAAACTGAAGACTGTATTTTGAAATAAGTGGCACAATTACACTCCTGTTTATAAGGAATCAAGAACCAGGACTTGGATGTTTTAAGTGCATGTGCAAACATTTAATAGGAGCTAAAAAAATATTGAGACCGCTGAACATGACATCCTGCACCATTGCTTCAGAAGCAGATGTTTATACTAGTTGCTGTTGGTAGAACGTGAGTCACTGCTGGAATGAACTGGCTGCATAGAAATTAGTGCCCAATCACCCACCGACCTTTCAACTCCCGTCATTACTGTGTAAAATATAAACAAACAGAAGGGAGTCTTTTCCCAGTCCCAAACCATGTTTAATTCACAATTGAAGATAGAAAATAAGAAATAAGAAAATGTACAATTTTAAGTAAAATGAGCTCATTTTGAATTTCACTACAGCTACAGGCCTCAAAAAAGCTGGGACAGGAACATGTTTCCCACTGTGTGGAAGAATGTGGTCCCATTGTTGTCTGATTCCAGCTGCTCAACAGTCCTGGATCATCTTTGCTGTATTGTTTTTTTTCTTGGTGCACCAACTGTTTTAATGTGATGGAAGGTGGAAGGTCTGTTCTGCAGGAACTTGGTTTTAAATGAGTGCTGAAAACACAGGTCTGGATGGTTGCTTCTCCATGCTTTCCAAAAGGAATTTTATATTTAGATTATTCTGACCTCCAAAATGTTCCAGTTTCGCTCACTTTCCCTTTAAATGAGCTTTCGGGATCATGTTCACATATGGCTTCTTCTCTGCATGATGGAGCTTAACCTGCATTGGTGAATGGCACAGTGAGCTGACAAACAGTGATCTTGGGAAGTTTCTGGCCTTTTCCCTTGTGTAGGAAAACATTCTAGCTCAAAAGCTGTTGGTAGCTGCTGCTTTACACTGTAATGAGAGTAAAACTCAAAAACATACAGTATTGTAACCTTTTTCTGTCATAAAATGTATGAGTCTGACATTCACCCTCTGTCACCAAGCTGGTTAAAAGCTTCCATATGATTGTACCAAAAATAAGAGACACCAAGACCCTCAGACAGAAATGGAGGGGGACTTTCCCACAGAGAGAAAAATGGAAGAAATGTGAATGAGAAATCAGAAGAGAGAGGACGCTTGAGCTTCAGACGGCTCCAAATCCCCCCCTCATTTCACTATATCACCCCACTCCTCCTGCAACTCCACTGGCTTCCAGTCAAATTCAGAATTCAATTCAAAATTCTTCTGTATAGATTCAAGGCCACAAAATGTATTATCATCTGATCTTCTCTTCCTTTGTTCTTCCTCTTTCATTTGCCTGACTGTACCCTCTGCCCGCCTCAGCACCACGGGGGACAGAGCTTTGAAACGCTCCCGTCTGACACCTGCAATATCGGCTCACTCCCTGTTTTCAAATCTCGACTCAAACTCGTCTGTTTAAGACGGCCGACTCACTTTAGTTTCCAGCTCGTTTTAGTTCAATTTCTTATTCTCTGCTTTTTGATTTTTTATCTCTGTAAAGTGTTCTTGGGTTCTTTGAAAGGCTCTTACAAATAAAACAGGCATCAATACTAACCACCACGAATAAATGCATTATGATTATTATTAACTGATGAAGCCCAGAGAGACAGAAATGTAACTGCACACAGATGATGTTAAGTTCTATATATAAAGTGATCATGTGATCAGTTATAGCTGACTAATGTATCTAAACTGACACTATGCTTAGCGTAGCTTTATTAATATTCAATAACTATATCTTTTCTGTACACAGATGTGCACCTGCACGGTGCCCTCCGGTGCTTTATCACATACTGTAGCTCTGCAGCTCCACTTATCACCTCCTGCAGGAAACAAGCCATTCTTTGATGCATTCCTCACAAAACTGTTAGGGCTGAAAGAGTGTTTGTGCATGAAGCTTAGTGAAGCTTCTTTGTTACCTCACCTGATCTCTTTGTAAATGGATGATCCCTATGGAAATCCCTCCTGTCTGGAAAGGAAGACTTACCTGTGGATGAACTCACCTACCTGTCCACACTCACACCTACTGTACGTATGCCTTTGGCAGACAGAAGGAATTATTAGAGCAACATGGATCCCCGACATAACAAAACAAGCCACCAGCAAACAGTTATCTCAGTTCAGCTTAATAATTCAACTGACTCTAGCAGGTTACCGCCGTGCCCCCTCCCTGCATTGCCTTCTTGTCCCATATTTCAGGAAGTCTCAATTCCCACTCTGGAGGCTACATTTCCAGGACCTTCCTCACCACTGATGTCAAGTTATTGTATGTTGTGACCTTATTAAGATCATTTTTCTTACACTCTATGGTTTGTTTTTCAGTTGGGCTCAGCCCTTTAGTTCCAATGAAAGGAACTCTTACTGTTTCAGTACAGCAAGACATTTCGGGCAATTTCATGCTCCCAACTTTGTGGTCCCTTGCTGTTCCAACAAGAGCAGGATCCATAAAGACATGGACGAGTGAGTCTGGTGTGGAAGAAGCTGACTGGTCTGCACAGCATCCTGACCTCAACACAATAGGACACCTTTGGGATGAATTCGATTGGAGACTGTGTCCATCAGTGACCTCACAAATGTGCTTCTGGACGAATGGTCAAAAATTCCCATAAACACTCCTAAACCTTGTGGAAAGCCTTCCCAGAAGAGTCGGAGCTATTGTAGCTGCAGAGGGTGGCCTGGCATTATATTAAACCCTATAGATAAAGAATCAGGCTGATGAGCAAAAACCTTTGGCAATACAGTGTGTGTGTAATCTGTATATCTACAGTAGGACGCAGGGATTCATGCCAGGAACCAGTATGACTGCAGCTGGTATGAGCAGGTGAAAGTTGAGAGGAGAAATGAAGCCGCACTGGTTAATTTTTGAGATTTGAGTGAAGCTAAAATTCAAAATTGTAAACTATGAGCATGGGTTCATTTCACTCTGTGAGGTGAAATTTGAGCAGCGGTAACACTGACTGTCAGTCAAGTAAATATAACATTTCTTGATGTCCAGGGCAACTAAACGCATGGATAAGACAGACAAACACAGACACAGAACAGCAGCGTGAGTAAAACATCAGCCCGTAGCCTCACACACTGTAGGTACTGTCTGCGCCATTCCAAAGAAGATGGCGTGTTAATTTTGAATGAAGCTACTTTGTATAACAGTTGTTTTAAACCTGAGCCACAGAAGCTGTTTATGACCTGTCTCTACCTCCCCAAACAGGAGGCAGTGTGTTCTGCTGCACTGCCCTCATATTAAAACCCCAGTCATTAAACAGAACTCGGCCAAAGCAGTAGCAGCCGCGCAGGAATTAATTGAATATAAGCTTGTTCAGCACACAGCATGTGTGGCATGACTACACACACATTCATGCACGCACATGCAAACAGTCAGGTTTCTACGATTCAGAGGACGAAACACTGACTTACATTCATTTGCTGGAGACACACTCTAACAGTAGCTATGAGTATTTTAGCCATAAACCCTAAACATGTTTTCATCTTAAAGCTCAATGTTATGGGGAATTTATTTTTGCTCCTATCTGTGCAAAGAGATTTTATCCACAAGCCGAGACCAAAGTGTGGCTGTGGCGCAGCAGGCAGAGCAGGTCATCTACCATTCAGACGTTTGGTGGTGCGATGCATGCCAAAATATCCTCGGGCAAGATACGCAACCCTGAGCTGCTGCTGATGCATTCGCCAGAGTGTGAATGTTAGACAGAAAGCACATCAACATAGAAGAAAGTGATTGCATGAATGTGCATGTGAATGAGGCATGTTGTATGATTTTGAGTTGCATATTCAAAGTGAAAAAGTGCTTCATAACCACACACAGAGACACAGCCCTTCACTGTTATATTGCAGCCCTTTGATGAGCCTTTTCATCACTTTAGTTAAAAGTATTTTACTGCTAAATGTGACACAATTGGCCATGTTTACTAAACACTGATAATAATGATTTATGTGCATTTATGGCTTTAATTTGTGTGGTTAAAAATCCTGATTTCATCATTCATATTTTTGTTACCAAACAATAAGTAAAAGACAGCACAAATGCTACAAAATCATCAGCTCTGTGTTTTGTTCACATTATTTCTGGCTTATTAATTTTATAATTTTATAATTTTATAATTACATATACCAGTGTTAGAAATATTAAGCACCGTCTCAAGCTAATCTGGAACAGAAGAAAAAAGGTCTTTTTAGAAAAACTAGTAAGAGTAGCTATGGCACATACAGTAGGTACAAGGTGCCTCATTCTGCAGCCCAGTAAATTACCACAGTCTCAATATGACTATACAGAATGATTTTATTGTCTCATTTGTGTATTATGTACAGAAAGCCTGATAGAGTTAGTGAACCTCTCAGGAGGCAACGGAGTCAATTTATTAAAAAGTAAATATAAATTTAGTGCTGCTCTGTAGCTGATCTTTGATCTTCTTGACATTAATCACAATCATTTACATTATGGCACATATTATACTGTAGACAATAGCACCGCACATACACACACAACATATTAACGTAACTAAAGTTTCTCCCACGTAACTCCAGCATCCACACTGTTGGCCTGGTGATTATCTTCATGACTGTTAGCTGCAGCACTTTAACCTGATTAACAATCAGGGTGGAGCTGCTTATTTTCATACTTCTTTTTGATATATGATCCACAGGCTGCGAGTCAGTCCAGGGTCACAAAGTCTTTACATGAGTTATGAGAGCGTTTAGTGGGTATTAGACAGCTATTAGCGCTGGCTAATCACCACAGGTGTGTGTATGACTCTGCCTTGTGGGTGAGGTTAATTGCAAGTAGGAAGGCCTTGGTGTTTAAGCAGGTGTCCAAACAAGTGGAGGGGAGGGGAAAGGAAGCAGGAGATAAGGGGTCAAGTGTTAGAGACCTTCCCAGGGCAACTTCTACTTTAAATTACTGTAATTCATCAAAGAAAATTAGATACACACGCTCAAAAAGTACAGTATGTTTAAAGTTCACTATATATATATATATATATATAAATATAACATAATGATCACTCACGGGTAAAGTGGATAACACCAATTATCTCTTTATTATGGCACTTGTTAGTGGGTGGGATATATTGGGGAGCACGACAGCGTTTGTACTCAAAGTTGATGTGTCAGAAGGAGGAAAAGTGTGAGGATTGGAGTGAACTTGACAAGGGTCACATGGTGATGGTTAGACACCTGGGTCAGAGCATCTCCAGAACAGCAGCTCTTTGGTGGTGTTCTTGGTCTGCAGTGTTTGCGGTTTATCAAAGTTGTCTAAGGAAGGAACAAGCAACAGGGTCATGGGTGGCCAAGGCTCACCGGTCCGCGCTGGGAGTGAAGGCTGGCCCGTGTGGTCCAACCCAACAGATGAGCTACGACAGCTCAGATTACCCAAAACGCTGATGCTGGTTCTGATAGAAAAGGGTCAGAATGCACAGTGCAGCGGCTGAAGCAAAGACCAGAGTGTGACAGGAGTTTGGTGAGGACGAGAGTGATGGAAATGGTAAGTGGGGTAATTTATATAATGAGAGAAGCTAATTATGTTTAATAATGAATTAAATGTAGCATTGAGTGTGTCATTCTGCCACATCTACATCTATGTTAAAATCACACACCTTATCTAAACTGAGATTACACACACACACACACACACACACACACACACACACACACAAAGAAGAGAGACTTTAAATAAAACTGAGTCAGGGGCAGGTGAGGTTTCTTCCAGTTAAAAGGGAGTTTTTCTTTCCCACTGTTGCCTAGTGCTTGCTCACAGGGGATCATTTTGGTTGGTTGTTTTTCTCTGGACATTTGTAGGCTCTTCGCCTTACAATTTAAAGTGCCTTGAGGTGACTGCTGTTTGAATCTAAATGAATGCCACTTCTCCTCGTGAACCTCTCCCTTTTCCATCAGGCAACTCAGGAAGGGAAACTAGTGTCCTACTCACTCTGTGCACAGAGGGGACGGGGTGTTGTTGACTTCAGCTGATGATATAAAAGAACTGCTTTAAAGATTTCCTCAATCTTACTGACAGACCTTCCATAGAGGAAGCGGAGTCTGGGAACCAAGGTGACAACTCACCCATCACTGGTGGTGAGGCCGCTGAGGTAGCTAAACCACACCTTGGTGGGCAGTGCTTGTTATGAAATGGGTTTTTGGCCAAAAATATTTTACTGCCAACATGGTGAAATTGATAGATATTCTTATATCTCACCAAACTAAAAAGAGCTCAAACAGAGCCTGCCCGCATGGAGGTTAATGCACAAAATCTGCTGTAGCTTTGTAACACAAACATAATCATATTTATTGAATAGACTCCAATTTGTTCTTGTAAATGGGGAGTCTTCTTCACACACTAAGGTTAATGGAGTTCCACAAGGTTCTGTGCTAGGACCAATTTTATTTACACTATTCATGCATTTTCAATGCTATGCATATTATACCCAGCTCTATCTATCCATGAAGCCAGGTGACACACACCAATTCGTTAAACTGCAGGAATGTCTTAAAGACATAAAAGACCTCTAATTTCCTGTTTCTAAATTCAGATGAAAGTAAATTCAGATGTATGGTATTGTTTAATTGTGTATATTAAACAAATATGTAGGACTGCTTTGTCCTACATATTTATGCTGCCTCAGAGTTCATGCATTCATTACTTCTTGGCTGGACTATTGTAATTCATTTTATATAAGGTTCTTCTAAAAGTGCTGACAGGGACCCGAAAGAGAGAGCATATTTCTCCCATATTGGCTCCTTGTTAAATCTAAAATCCCTCTCTTCACATAAAAGGTCTTGAATAATCCGGGCCCTATCTCATCTTAAAGACTCCATAGTACCATATCTCCTCAATAGAGCACTTTGCTAGCTTATGTGTGATTCCTTGGGTATTTAAAATGGGATCCAGAGTCTTGAGCTTTCAGGTCCTTGGACGTGGGAGACAGACAGCCTCTCTACATTTAAGATTAGGTTTTAAGCATTCCTTTTTCATAAAGCTTATAGTTATGCTGCAATAGGCTTAGGCTGTTGGGGCTTCCCGTGATGCACTAAGCATTTCTACTTCACTCACCTCTTTTCCTTCTCTTTGTGTTTATGCACCACTCTGCATTTAATCATTAGTTATTATTAATCTCTGGTTCTCTGCCACAGACTGTTTGTCTTGTCTCTGTTCCCTACCCAACCCTGAGCCGGGGTTAGCTGGACTTTTTGGTGAAATGGTGAAAAGTATACATACAGGCTCAAATATATACAAACACTCCCACCAATATTTGATTAAATATCCTTTAGCAAACTGTACCTTGACTACATGCTTTGGTAGCCATCAACAAGCTTCTGGTATAATCCTGAGTAGACATTTGACCACTGTCTTTACCATCTCTTGGCAGAATTGGTCAAGTCCATTTTAACTGACTGGTTTCCTGGCAGAGACCAAGCTTTTTTTTAATAACCTGCCCCAACCCAGCTTTTAAGCATAGTCACACATTCAAAAAGGCAGAGATCAGGCTTTTCCAATTCCAGAGGTTTTATGTTGGTCTGCTTTATCCGTTTTTGACGTGTACCTGGGATCATCTTCCTGTTGGAATGCCCAGTGGTGCTAAAGTCACTGCTCTAATTCATCTCAAAGGTTTTCTTTCAAGTTGAGATCAGGACTCTGTGCAGGCCAGTCAGGTTCTTCCACACCAAAATCACTCATTCAAGTCTTTACTGTATTCCTGCCTCTGTGAACTATGAGCCTCAGCATCTACTGACCCAACTTTATGATTTCACACTGGAATTCACTGAGCCTGTGATCCAATCTTTCACAAATGTGTGTAGAAGCAGTTTACGTGCCTAGGTGCTTAGTTTTATACACCTGGCTATGGAAGTGATTCAAACACCTGAATTCAATGATTTGGATGGATGAGTGAATAGTTTTGGCAATGCAGTGCATTGCTCAGCAGGCTAGGAAAGACCTCTGCCACTAATGTGGTGTGTTTCTCTGGGTCTGGTAATGTTCTCATTCTCGTTCCGTCTCTTTGTGTCCTCTTGTTTTACATTAAGTATTTACTGTACCACTATTACACCTCTTGGAAGACTTGGCAATAGGACCAGTGCATTACAACACAAGTTTTCATTCATGTCATATCAAATCACAGATTACAGATTACACAAATTACAGATATGATGCATTACATTTTGTAGTCTTCAGTGACACAACACCAAGATGTACTTTTTTGCACATTTTTTTCTCCTCACTTCATTTTATGGGAAACTAAGTATTTTCCTGCAGAGAACAGCATGTTCAGAGTCTGCAAAGAGTCGAGCACTTACTGAGCATCTGTTGAAATGCACACACAGAGATCCTCTCTTTGATCAAAGTGAGCCTCTTTACTGCAGTGCCAAAAGTATTATGAGTAATCTCACCCAGCCATTTGGTCATGTTTGTACTTTGGAGGCTGTTATACAGCTACAAGCAAACTGCGAATCTGTTAATGGTTCAATCATATAAAACTGTATAATCCGTGAACATTACTAAAAATGTTGAAATCACCTTTTTTGAAAACTGCAAGCACCTTTTAGCTCTGATGCATCATGTATTTCCTTCTTTACAACATATAACATCTAAAGTTAGCAAGATCCATAGAGCAAAATTAAAACTCATAAATATTAAATGTAAATATTTCCTCCAGTCTCATTGTACATTCTGTATAATGACAATAAAGGCATTCTATCTATCTAACGACACTTATTGGGACTTATAAAAGATACTGCTTCTCTTTCATATATAATGCACTCTTGTGGCTGCCATAGTGGTTCCTTTTATGATTACTGCTGTGTAAGCAGGATGTGCTTAACTGCTTTGGCCTTTCAAAATTAAGTCTTCTCAATATTACAGTCGTTTTTTAACACCTTTCTGACTGTCTCTTCACATGCAGACTTGGTGACTGACAAACAGTATCTAAATTTTGTTTGACCTTTATAATAAGACTTGACCGATTGTGCTACAGTAGATTATCAGAATAAAAGATCCTGTTGTTGCCTTAGTGCTTCAATTTATGACTGCAAATGTTTCTACATCTACAACTGTTTCTACAAAGCTCTTTTCCCTACCAACACACAAAGAAATCTCACTATTGTTGGCACTATTGTCCCCTTTAGTTGGATGTCTGTAACAATTTTTTAATGTTCTTCTTCTTATTATTATTATTGCAAGTTTGATGGAGTCACTTGTGTTATTTCAATGAAATACAATGTTTTTGGGCTCGAGTACAATATTTGTGTTTTTCATCCATCATCACTTCTGCGTGAGAGCAAGGCAGCTGGGAGACATAGAAAGGAAGAAGTCATGTATTCAAGGAAAAAGAATCTGTCATACAGGATTAAATGAAACTAAGCAAGTATTATAAAAACATAGTACAGGACAATATATAAAATGCCAACAAAGGGAAACAGTGGATCATGTATTTTTAAAAATGTATGGATCTAGCAGGGCTAGAGAAATTCTCAAAGTAAAATACAGAAACAAGGTGTGCAAGAGCCAAGTTTAGTTTCTGTTGGAAACCATTATTAGTGGTGGTACAGCAGCACTTCTGAGGTTTATAAGGGAGACAAGAATTTTAATTAGAATCTAGGGATGAAATATACCTGTAGTAATTGGGTGCATCTATTAGTCCATATATTCTTTGTGGGATGGAAACCTCCTATGCTGCAGATTGTTTGGTACCATCATTTTGACCAAGTAGGTGGCAGTAATACGCCTTAGTGTTGGCTGCCAAAGACAAAGAATTATAAGAGTTTGCACCAATAACAATCAGGAAGACCCGCACCATCCTTCAGTGAGCAGCACATCGGCACGACAATTACTGTATCAATAGTTTGATAAGGGCCAAACTGTGCTGACTACATGACTGGGTCAGAACTCTTGCAGGGTGCTCCCGGTCTGCAGTGGTCAGTATAAAGAAAAAGTGATACAAGGAAGCAACAGTAGCGAACCAGCACCAGGCTCAGTGATGCACGCTGGGAGCAAAGGCTGGCTTGTGTGGTCCGATCCAACAGATGAGCTACTGTAGCTCAAATTGCCAAAAGGTTTAATGCAGGTTCTGATAGAAGGGTGTCAGAATACACGGTGCATAGCTTGTTGCGTACAAGACTGCTTTGCCACAGACCAGTCAGGGTGCCCATGTCAGTCATCAACTCCCAGAAGCAGCAACAGTGGGCACATGAGCATCAGAACTGGACTATGGAATGGAAAGAGGTGGCCTGGTCTGATGAATCATGTTTTCTTTTACATCACATGGATGGTTGGGAGTGTGTGGATTCCTTACCTGGGGAACACCTGGCACCAGCACCTGGACTATGGGAAGAAAGCAAGCAGATGGAAGCAGTGGGATGCTGTAGGGCAACGTTCTTCTGGGAAACCTTGTGTCCTTCCATCCATGTGGATATTACTTGGATACGTTCCACATACCTAAACATTGTTGGTATTGGTTTTCACTGAGGGCTGTGGCCTCTTTCAGCGGGATAATGCTCTCTGCCACAAAACAAAAATGGTTCAGGAATACTTTGAAGAGCATAACAACAAGTTCGAGATGTTGACTTGGCCTCCAAATTCCCCGAGATCTGGGGAATTTGTACGTTGTGACTCCTTACAAATCACTCTGCTTTACATGTTGTCCGTCTTCCGTTGCTGAGTTTTTGTACCGCCTCTGTCACTTCTGGACAAAGAACACAGCCAGCACCACTACCACGGTGACAGCGATGATCCTGCCTGTCAAGTGCTTCATGGTGAAAGTCGGGGCCTCCTCAGCCAAATAGCAGCAAGGTGATGTGGTGGTTAGCACTGTTGCCTCACAGCTGGAAAGTCTGGCTTCAAATCCATCTTGGCCTGGGCCGTTCTGTGTGGAGTTTATATATTTTCTCTGGGTACTCCAGTTTCCTCCCAAAGTCCAAACACATGCAGTTAGTGGAGTTAGGTCAATTGGTGATTCTAAATTGGTGTTGGTTGGTGACCTGTACAAGGTGTACCCTGCCTCTTGACCTGTGACAGCTGGAACAGGCTTTATAACCTAAAGTATTTGGAGTATCCTATTTAGTCCAAATATGTTTTTAATCATTAATTTTAATGAAAAAGTGTCAATATTTATTGGAGACATGTTTTTTAAAGTTAAATAATTAATGATTGAATGCAATGTGGTGTATAAAGACAGAGTGAAAAGAGGTGAGTGAAGAAGAATTTTAAGCTAATCTTTAAAGGAGAGAGGGTTTCTCTCTCCCAAATCCAAAATGGGGCCTGAAAGTTGAAGGATCTGCCTCCCATTTTACTTTGAAATACCCCAGTAACCACAAGCCAGCAGGCTGAGAGCAAAGTGGGGAGATATGGTCCAATGGAGTCATTAATATGAGACGGTGCCTGATTATTCAAGTCCTTTAACATGAAGGGAATGATTGATTGAATGATTTGATTCAAAAGGGAGCCAATATCACAACAGAGAAGACAATATTTGAAACATCTCTCTTTCTAGTCCCTGTCAGAACTCTGGCTGCAGCATTTCGATAACTGAAAACCTTTCAGGAAGCTTTTAAAACAACCTGATATTAATGAATTACAAAAGTCCAGCCAAGAAGTAATAAATGCATGAACTAGTTTTCAGCATCACTCTGAGACGGGATCTTTGTAATGCAAGAAAGCAGTCCTAAATATTTGTTTAATTGTTTAATATGTCCATTAAAAGACATAACCTGGTCAAAAATGACTGTACAATCTCTGCAACTGTAATACCATGTAGAGTATCTGATTAGACACCTTCTTACTTAAACTTTTTTAGAGGTCACCCAGGTGGGTATTATCTGCATGGCAATAAAAATGTATGCTGTGCCTTCTAATAATACAGCCTAAGGGAAGCATGTATAGAGAAAATAGAATTGGTCCTAGCACAGAACCTTGTGGAACTCCATAACTAACAGTGTGTGGAGAAGACTCCTCATTTACATGAACAAGTTGGAGTCTGTTAGATAAATATGGTTCAAACCCCTTTAACACCTCACCTTTAATATCAATGGAAATCTCTAATCACTGTAATATTATGGTCACTGAGGTCTAACAGAGTCCACTGTCTGAGGCCATAAGAAGATCCTTAGTAATCTTCACTGACGCTAACTTTGACTGAAATTCTTCAAGTAATCCATTCCTTTGTAGATGATCAGTCAGCTGTTTCACAGCTGCTCTTTTAATATTTTTGGGATAAAAGGAAGCTTGCAGAGTGGTCTATAGTTAGCTAAGACAGCAGGTTCAAATGATGTATTTTCAAGTAATGGTTTAATAAGTGCCACCTTAAAGGCCTGTGGTACATAGCCCATTTAATAAAGATAGATTAATCATGTTTATGATTGTTACATCCCCATAGTCTAGGGGATGGAGAGCAACATACGATCAGAAAAAAAAGGGGGAAAACAAACACTCAGTAAAGAAATTAGTGTTTATTAGAGATTATCCAAATAATATTGCACACAACCAAGGAAATGTGTAACAGAAAATAACTTATGATATCCAACCGGGAGATGCCACCTGGCCTGTACAGGAAAAATGAGCAGGGCTCTTAGACCGGCAACATAACAAACCCACAAACAACTACACAATGAACCAAAAGGAACCACTCCGGAACCCCGGACACGCTGCAACACAGGAGTAACCAACAACACACGTCTGGCCTAACCACCAGATAATCATGCTCCCTCACGGGAGTAGCTGTGCTCCCCCTGGGGAGTAACACCACATGAGCGCCGCAACGGTTTAACTGTCAGCCTCGCCATTCCTCTCGCCTCTTTCCACCCCCCCTTTCCTCTAACAGCACCTCACTCCACTTTTTATTGGAGACGGCCTTGATTGAAACCGGAAGCACCCAGACGCCGTGGCCCTGAGAGAAAAAGAGCATGCACCCACTTCCACACAGCTACACAACACGCAGCCGTAACAAGATCAATGCATTAATTAATGGTAGGACTTCACTGAGCAGCCTGTTAGGAATGCTATCTAATAGACATGTTAATGGCTTGGAAGAAGCAATCATTGAAGTTAACTGAGAAAGATCAATCAGAGAGAAAGCATCTAAATAAATATCAGTAAAAATATTATATTTTATTTCTTTAATCCATAGAGTAAGAGTTGGATTGGACCAGAAATGTTGGCTCCAGTAAAGTTTCAGATTATCGTGGAAGAAAACCTGAAAAATAGATTCTGCCCTTTGAACTAAACCAGTCTGTGGCCAATAGAAGATGGACAGTTGCAAAGGACTTCAGATTGTACAGCTTAGTATATTTGTATAATAGTATAGTTTGTTAGTCTGTGTGGTTGGTAGAATTTTTTGCCTCCATGGTTTGGATTATATTTATTGTGTGTATTAAGCATCTGAATGCTCTACAACACGTGTCAAACTTAAGGCCCGCGGACCACATCCGGCCCACGATATAATTTTATATGGCCCGCAAGATGATTTAATATGGCTATTATTAATGGGGCTGTGGGTAAAGAGCACTCTGGACAGTTAAACTACAAATCCCACAATGCACCGCAACACCTGGCACAGACCAAGACCCATGCACTGACAATGTTGCCAATGACACATTGATCAGTGATCGGTGGATAAAAACATGGGTCAGCACAGGTGAGCTGACTTTGCATCACTGCGTCACAGACCAGGAAACGCTGCGCAGCAAAGTCCTGAGACTGAACGCACCTTAACACAGACAGTGAACTTTATAAGAGGCAAAGCTTTAAATCATCTGCAGTTTCTGAGAAAATTGTTTCTGAATTTGGTGACGTGCCACACAGGTGCGATGTGCTGAGGATATCAAGTTCATGAAAAGTAGAAGCCTCAGCAGGGCTCCGGGGTAAAAGGTGGCAGCGTGAGTCGGCATTTCTCTGCGACACAATGAAGCATCTGAATAGGTCCGATCTATGATTGAGTTTGACACCCCTGCTCTACAGTATCTATCTATCTATGCATAGACGTTGATTTGACAAGTTTCTAAATCTGACCCCATCGTAACTCTGCCAGAGTGATCAGAGGTGCCCAGGAAGGAACTGGGGAAGTGGCTCGTGAAGGTAGTGCTCCTCTCATGCTTCGATTTTTCTTACTGAAGAATCCATCGTGCTTTCTTCTGCAGACACCGATATACTCTCATCCAGTCAGCTGCAACTGAAGAAGTCCAACCAAAGAATTTCTGAACAAGAGCACCGTCCTCAACCCAAACCAAAAAATCAAGTAAAAGCATAACCTACAAGTGTTGAGTTAAATGATGCTGCAAAGCCTTTGATTAAAAAGCATCCATGCCTAAAGGAGAAAGGTTCTATCAGTGACTATTATGGTTGGAAGACCAGTTTAAAATATAAATGGGGAATTATTGCACTAGCAATGTAACCTCAGAACTGTGAATCAATTTCCTGAAATGCAGAGAACACAAAAACAAATGCAAGTCTGGACTCTGGACAAATTGTCTAACTGGAGATAAGAATGGCTTGAGAGAGAGAGGTTAGCATTACTGTCTGAAAAACAAACATCAAATGATCAAAGTGAAGATATAAGAAACCTTTTCATTTCATTGCAGAATTCAAAATCAGATGACTTGCTCTTTTCTCTGAACATGAGATAATACAGAATTAAGTTTCCAACACGACAGACTGAGAAAAATTATTGTTATTGAGAAAAATATTATATTCATTTTTCAGATATTGGCTGTTGCGAGAGATGTACTGTATTTTGAAACATTTTCTAAACAATATTATACTGTTACATTCAGTGTGTCGGTTTGGAGCGATGAGCTCACATGTTGCTAAATGCAGCGCCCTGATTGGTCAGATCAGTTTACTTGCTTGTGAAAATCTGAAAAAATCAAATTTTATCTGAAAAAAATAAATGCCGCAAATTTGTCCTGTATTATTGGTATCGCAACATCTTTCACTATGACCTTCTTCCCTTGACTGTCCACCACCACGATGTCCAGTTGGTTCACCATCACAGGTTTGTCCCTCAGGATCTTAGCTCTGTTATTCTCAACCAACTTTGGAGGCGTATCCCGAGGCAGGCTTGATCAGCATGGTGGGGGGGGGGGGGGGGTTAACTGGGGGGCCCTTAAGGGGGT
>VOQJ01025107.1:0-10452 GCA_015052665.1 Apistogramma diplotaenia | reverse complement strand
GTCTGTTTACCGGTCGATCTACGTCCCTACCCTCACCTATGGTCATGAGCTTTGACCGAAAGAACGAGATCGTGAATACATATACATATATACATATATATAGCGGGAAAAATGAGCTTCCTCCGAAGGGTGGCTGGCCTCTCCCTTAGAGCCATCCGGGAGGGGCTCAGAGTAGAGCCGCTGCTCCTCCACATCGAAAGAAGCCAGTTGAGGTGGTTCGGGCATTTGATCAGGATGCCTCCTGGGCGCCTTTTGGGTGAGGTGTCCCAGGCATGTCCTACTGTGAGGTGGCCCCGGGGCAGACCCAGGACACACCGGAGAGATTATATCTCTCGGCTGGCCTGGGAACGCCTTGGAGTCCCTCCGGATGAGCTTGTGGAGGTAGCTGGGGAGAGAGAGGTGTGGGCTTCTCTGCTTACCCCCGCGACCCGGCCCCGGATAAGCGGAAGAGAATGGATGGACGGAATTCATCTTATCAGCCTTGAGGTCCCCCATCAAATGATATTCACTATGCTGTTTCCTGTCTGTAATACAGGATGAACCCAAGGTTGATTTTTTTCTTGTGTAGAGGAAACTTTAACAGTAAGATTTCTGTCACTTCCAGTAAAATCTTCTGACGTTTTTGTTTTTATTTCCTTGTCTGAAATGTCAAAATCTCTCCAATTTCAAAACTGATCAATTTCTTGGAGAAAATTGATGCGAGAGTGCGATTCGGTAACGCGGCCGTGCTATCACCTCCCGTGTGTTCGGTTTCACCCCGGTGGTGATGCTTGTCGTCCCCGTGTGTCGAGGCCTTTAGACAGGCGAGAATATGATGACTAATTACAGGAAAACGCTGAGCTCCAGAACAAATAATTACTCTAAAGCTTAAATCTTAAAATCTGTGTTTGATTAAAATTTCTGTCCTATTTAAAAATATTAATTTTAATATGTTGTGTTTATATCACTGCTTACATTCACTGCATACTGCTCATCAATTTTTAACCAATGCAATTAATAGTTTTCATTATAATATTAATGCACCAGATTTACATATTGTACCTGAATGAAGTGCAGTACCACTTTATGCCTCGCAGATACTCAGCTCCATGTGCTTTTCATCAGAGTGAGAGCCTTTCCTTCACACATGATCTGAGACTGGTTCTTATGAAGTGCTTTTCTACTCTACCTGCAGCTTTAAGTCTCATTCACCCATCTGCACACACTTTTTTCTGTGCCTGAGTGCTTTTTATCATTCAAACACGTTCACACTCTGATGAATGCAACTTTGGGTTCAGTATTTTGGATACTCTGGCATGCAGACTGGAGCAGCCAGGATCCAACCACCAAACTTCTGATTAGTAGATGACCTGAGCCACGGCCACACCCAAAAATGAGGATGGACTTTAAGTCCATCCTCATTTTATTTGTTTATTTTTGCCGTACGTCTGATAAACAATCACGACGAGCCCATTGCTGAATAGTCTGTTTCTTCCAGATGTTGGTTACCCCCTGTCTCGGACAGTCCCGGAGGAAGAAAAGCCGTTCAGCGAGGAGTTGCTGCAGAGTGTGGTGAAGAGCATCCAGAGGAACGACGTCAGCCGGCCGATGGCTCAGCTGCTGCAACTGCTGGGCCAGACGCTTGGGGTCAAAAGGCAAAGGTCAGCACCAGCTCCTACACCAGCATTATAAAGCTGGCCACAAAGCCAGTGAAAAGACAAACAGTTATATGGTGTAAAATGCACAGGTTCTGTAGTTTTACTCAGACAGGTGTAAACAGTTCATTTGTATACAGCAGTATAGTGTGTATGTGGCACTGAGTCCAATACAGATGTGCTGTGTGGTTGATTTGATCATTATACTCAAATCTATTCACTTAGCCATGAAGTCTCAAACAAGCAGTTAATCTACACAATTTCCAATTATTGCACTTGCAGTAACAGGAGACCATTTAACACCTGACTGAATGTTTGCATGAAGGCAGCAAAGTTTGTTCTGTCCTCCTGCAGGATGTTATGTGCTTATACAAGAAGAAGCCAGCAGTTTGGTTTAGGAAAAACGACATGTTTAAGCAGTGACTCGGTCATTCATGTACTGCTCCTGTCTGAAAACAGCTCTTTCTTCACCTCGCCTTTCAGGAGTTTGTACAGGGACATCCTCTTCCTCTCGCTGGTGGCTTTGGGAAAAGATAACATTGATATTGGTGAGTCATAAGCTCACACGCGTGTTGCATGTTTTCATCTTTAAAAGATTTTATTTTATTCAGTGATTTGGTTTTATGAACTACTTCCTCAGTTTAGGTGAGTTGAAATACTAGAATATTTTGAGTTAAAAAGGAACAAATAAACCAACATGAATGAAATATAATGGAACAGTGCAGGTAGTATAATCCCTTCACACGGTGATTGCATCAAGACGCAGTTGTGTGGCTCTCGTTCACGTCTCCATGTCGTCGTCCTTCCACAGACGCCTTCGACCGTGAGTACAAGTTGGCATATGACCGCCTTACCCCCAGCCTGGTGAAGCTGACCCACAACTGTGACCGTCCTCCGAGCACAGGGGTCATGGAGTGTCGCAGGACATTTGGAGAGCCTTATCTGTAAACAGTCACCTCAACGGTTATCATCACTCTCATCACTGCTTTAAGACTAGCTCAGGAAACCAGTTAGGAGACTGCGAATGTGCACTATGGAAACGTTCGGAGGAGCTCTGCAAGAGATCGCAGAGGTACAGTTGACTGTGGTCAGCATTATGTAGCCTGAAGTTTTACAGTTTATCTGTGCTCAGTGATGACAGAAACACCACCCGCAGCGTTCATAAACACCTCTCCACGCGCCGAGTCGCGGCTGCTCTCTTTGGGAATCAGTGAAAATGAAGCAGATGTCCTGTAAATACAGCAGGAAGGGATTTTTTTCCCCTTAATGTACCATTTATATTGTATATCATTTCATCATATGAAGACTAATATTAGCAATATTTTAACTTGAACTTTATTTATACTAAGTCAGCTTTATTTATTGTACTGTCCTTTTGTCATGTGTAGTGTTTGACTTTGTCCTGTGCTCGCTGGCCGTGTTGTCGTCTCGCAGCTTAAAACAGGAAAAACTTCTGTTACAAGTGTGGAAAAGATGCAGTGTGTGTTCAGTGTGTGTGCAGTGATAGCTTTCTATGCTTTATGAGATGGAACTTGAAAAAAAAACATTTAATTCGATCCACATCGATTTGATGACAAATGCCGCATACACAGGCTTCCTAACTCAGCATTTTTATTTCAGCATTTTTTGTGATTGGAAAATCTCACTTTGAAAGAAAATTGAAGCCAGAAGCCCTGAGAGGCAAGTGAGGGAAATAAAATCTGTGATCTGTGAGCCTCGTTTAAATTGTTCCTTTATTTATGATTTAAGATCAGCCCTTAAATTAGCAGCTGCCTTCAGTATTTAGTCCTAAAGGTCAGTGTGCTGTCCCACCAATCACAGCTCTGCTTTACCTTTAATGCCATCATTACATTAAGTCAAATCTGAGACCTTATCTCAAGATTTCATGTTGATTACGACCCTCATCCTCTGATGTAGCGATGAACGCTGATCACATTAACCTTTTCTAGTAATGAAGCGTGTATATGCTAATTACCAGATCACGTCTCAGATCACACTATATTTGGGTTTATGTACAAGAACATTTGACCTTAAAACTATTCAGCACGTGGCGAGGTGTCACAGTCCCTAAAGGAAGCCACAACGCTGCTGCAGTTCAACAGGCTTTTAACAGTGGAAATATAATTAGTAACGCAGACTGAACTCTAACTATGACTCAACACCACAAAAAAATGCAAGATGACGCATCAGCTGAAATGTTGTTCTTCACTCTGACATGCTCGACTGCGATGTTGAAAAACTATAAACAATAATGTCCGGCACACGAGAGGCTTAAATTTGTTTACATGAATTTTGTGTTTAAACCCAAATCAAGAGACTAAGTGTGGGTTGCCAGAGAGCTGGCAGCAGCATGGTTTACTTTATCCTGTTGTGAAGCTGCTAACGTGCACGTGATCAGTCACCAAAACTCACTGCTTCCTCACATTTTGCTGCATTTCTTAAATGAAAAAACGTTTTTCTTTCATCATTTTTGTCATTCATTCATTCTTTCATTCATGACAATATGGTTACAACAACAGAGAGAAATTTAAAGTCAGTGTAAACTTTGCATCATTACAACAAGGGTTGCATAGTGGAACAGTGAGCCCCCGGCTCAGTGTGTGCGAGTTTGTGTACAGCAGTTCTCGGACCGTGTGTGTGTGGTGCCTGATGGTGTGTATTTAAAGACTGCAGGAGTCTGATGACCTGTGGGAAGAAGCGCTGTGTGCTGTGACAGCAGCAGGGACACCAGTGGGTGGAGTTCCTGTCCTGGCTGCTCTGTACAGGCAGCATTAGGCTGTCCGGGTGGGAGAGGTGGCAGAGCCGCCACACCACACCGAGCTGTTGCTCTCTAGTGTTTCTGTGAAATGCGGTGAGGACAGGAGGGAACTGGGTCGCTACCTCAGGAAGTGCGAGCACTGCGGTCCACTCTTGATGAGGGAGGTGGTGTCTGCGGTGACTTCCCAGTGTTGTGTCATGGGTTGTGAGGGGAGTGTGGGATAAACAGCGTTAACAATCACTAAGAAAACACATGATATCAATAAACAAATTTAACGTAAATCACTTCACAAAGTGAACTTTTAGTGCAGTGTAAAAGAAGAGGTTAGAATCTATTATTTTCACCTGTGGTACAAACTGTAAGGGCAGCCTTTCATTTAATAACAGCATATCCGAATGTTTATCGCACATCGCGGTCACACGGCAGCATCTCATTGCCTTCCTATTCCATATCACTTCGATACTATAATCCAAATCATTGGTAGGTCTCGCACCTTGAGGCTGCTCCTGTGGCACTGCTTTGTTCTGGCACAGCAGGAATGCCACAGCTTATTTTTCTTTTGGAAAATATCTGGAGAAAAGGTTTGAATTTTTCTTTCTGACGTCCTGTCAGGCTTTTTAACGTATCAAACGAAAACTAAACAAGGAATTCTTATTTCAGTAGGATCATAGTTTTATGCTGAACATAACACAAATCGAGGCTTTAAAATGAAAAGTGAGATTGATACCTGCAGATGTTTGATCCACATTTGAATATTGTAAAGATTAGAAACTAAATTTTGGTTCAGAGTTGCAAAGACCTACTTCAGTGTAGTTAAACATAAATTTAGTATTTTAATTTTCCATTAAAAGGAAACAAGTGAAACCCTCCTGGGGTTATTTCAGTTCTGGGGACTCTATAATGTTAAACAGGCGGTGGGTAGAACTGGAGTTTGACAGGACGGCAGCTCGTACATTTACTGCCTTTGTGTTGATAGCATTCATGGACAGGCAGCATGGTTGAAGGAGGACCCCTGAATCTGAGCTCATGAAGGTCCTGTGACTCTCAACCAAGTGTCTGATTTGTGGCATGGCTGAGCAGAACTGGAAAAATTCAACAAGTTGCACGTCTTTGTCCCTGAAACAAATAAAAGGCCCGAAAACCTCGTTGGCTGGTGGATTTGGGAGAGTGATGATGTCAGCAACTTAGAAAAGCTGTGATTCCTCTGTGGGTTTCTGTTGTTTAAAAAAAAAAAAGTTGTACTGTACAAACGAATGATTTTGCAGAATCTGGGCCATGTACATTTGAATCCGCCCTTTGTATAAATTACATTTTATAACTGTGTATTCACACATGTGCAAAAGGTCCTTTTACAAGTGTTGAAGGTTCTGTACACTGACCAGATCGACAGGACTGTTTAAGTGTAAATAAAATCATGTACATCCTCAGTGTTGGTGTCTGTAGTGTCTTTTTAAAATACGTGTCGGAGCATAAATGGAAAAGTGCGTTTAAATGTATTTATTGGCTCAGTGGCATTAGAGTAAAACCTACTACAACTTTTACAATTGAGGGATGACGGTGATTACAGAGGGCACGTTTCAGCATCACTTCTGTGAAACAGACACGCTGTCAGTTCTCACATACAGCCGGTGCACCACAACCATATTAATATACATTTAATAAAGTATCTTTATTATAGAACAAAGAGGAACTGCTTTCTGGTAGAACCGTAAGAATAAAGTTTTTTTTAATCATTTGATACCCAGCTGGCCTTTTCTTTTCCACTTCCCCAAAACACGACACACAGTTCCAGCTCGCTGTTAAAAAAATAATTTATTGCAGCATGGAATTGTTATCTGAAATATTGATAGTTTCCATTATCAATAATCCATGTTTGCATCCACTTCAATCCAACAAGAGCACAACAGGAACATCTGACATTGTCACAGGGGTCAGCTCACAGCTAAGACTGATGCACGCCTTCTTCACATACACACACACACTTGACTCTCTCCACCACAATTAAGTGACACAAAAACTATTAAACACTAAACATGAACAAATACTTGTTAAGTACAGGACAGGGTGTCGGAGAATTACCGAACGTACAAAACTGAAGTTGCATCCAGTGACTCCGATTTGCTGCTCAGTCAATCCGGGAATGAGGGAATGTTTTAATTGACCTAATACTTTTCTGGTAGAAAGCTCAGATAGCTCAGAGACTATCCATGAGCAATATGCTTATTAAAGGAAAATTCCACCAAAAAAAACACCTGTTAACAGAATGCTGATGTACTGGGATTGCTGCATGTTTGCTGAAAATATTAAACACATCATATCAAGACACTTCCAGCAGAACATGTCAGCATTCAAACATTTCATCAAACAGAAAGAAGTTTACTTCTAGAAATGATTTATCAGCAAAGTTTGACAGACAAGACATATTTGACCACTGCTGCACCTTTTAAATTTGAAGAGGAAAAGGTCGTTAATTTGGTCATGACTCAAAAACTGATGAAACGTAGATGATGTTCTCCCTAAGTCCATTAAATCGATGTCACACAGCGGGGGTGGTAACTTTTGAGATAACCAGCTGTTGCTGCCTTGAAACCACAAACAAAAATACTGTGAGAGAAACAGGACACTTTACTTTCTAATCAAGTCTAAGTTTAACAAATGGAACAAATCCTGTATCCAAACAACTCTCCACATGTCATATACCAAACACACCCTGCAAATCCGGGAATCTGATGAAGCTTCAAATTTTCCAACTTCTTCTGGCATTTCTCTGCATCCTGTTTAAACCCTTCCACTACCCCCTGCATCCACTAGTGTAAAGCAGTAGCAGCCTTGTGGCAGTTTTTATTCCTGCCACCAGAGGGCACAACTGGGTTTCCCGTATGAAGACGAGACATTCTAGCCTGTATTACCTCACCCATCCACAGGAGGGGGCTATGTTTTCACCCGTGTTCCTTTACCTGTCTGTCTGTTAGCAATATGACAACAATTTTTGAACGATTTCTGAAACTTTATTGAAATATTCCCATCTGATTTCATTTTCAAGGTCAAAGGTAAAAGTCACCAAAAATCATCAGTGGTGACATTTTAAAATTCATATCTCAGTGAACTTTTGGACTTTCACGATGAAATTTGATATAAATAAATACTGTTGACTTTTCTGTTTTAAATTTAAAATACAATAATGAAACGTGACCTACGAACCACAAAAATCACACACATACAATTACTGCAAATGTTTGTTTTTCCTTTTATCATTTACTTGAAATTAAACAATCATATTTTACGTTTTTTAGCCAATAAAATAATTTTTGAGTTTTTGTGATCTGGTGATTTATGATGGAGTTTGACAACACTGGGTGGCACCTATTGCAGCGCCGTATCAGCATGTATCGGATGTTTGCGAGTGCCCGTCGAGTTTCATATTTAATGTGTGCATTAAATATGAAACTCGAAGACAAATGTGCAACATAGAGTCCACATTTGTTTGCACTATATGGTGAATATGTTTGACACAGCTCAGACACTCAATTAGAAACTGGAGATGCTGGAAAATGTTGATCATGTTAAATATGTGAAACCACGCTGAGGGTAGAATTTCCCTTTAATAACATCTGCTGAGTGCCCGGTCAGCCTTTTAACATGAGGCTCTTTTCTCTAACAGATCCTACCTACTGTGATGCTATTGATCATGTGTGACGGTGCTGTTTAGCCCATAAGCTCAGATTGAAACAGGGCAGATAAGGACACGATCCTCCAGCAGGACACTGAGCACGAGGAACACAAAGTACAGTACGAACATGGTGAGGCCCAACATTCGGCTCATCTTCCACCGACATGCAGCAATGGAGATGATGACGAAGAGGAGCATCAGGAAGAGCAGCACGATGGCACAAAACAGGCCATTGGAGCTGACCGTTACTGGCTCACCATTGTGGAACAGGGTGTACATCAACCACGGGATCGGCAGACTAGAAACAAGCAAAAGAAGCAGAAATCAACCACTTCCCAACACACCTGCGTGCCCTGTCTGAATTACTGCTACGATGTCCTCAGGTGTTCCTCAGGGATCGATTTAAGGTCCTGTACTTTTTTCATGTTCCTACTTTGTTTTACTGCAAAAATATGCTTTGCTAATTATTTTTTTGCTTGCTTTGCGTCTTGTAACTTTATGGCAGTGATTACAATATTGTGTCGTTTGTTTATAATCGTGGTACAAGTGCTGACCCCATGCTGGATTTTGATCTACAGATACAGTGCATGAATTCATTTTTTATCTAAAACATAATGCATATCCTTAACATAACAGCTCGTACACACAGAGCGACTCACCCTACAGTGATGTCAAAGATGTTACTGCCCACTGAGCTGGACACTGCCATGTCCCCCAAACCTTTCCGAGCCACAATCACACTGGTGATCAGGTCGGGGATGGACGTCCCAGCTGCCAGGATGGTCAGTCCCATGATCTCCTCTGAGATGCCCACAGTCTCGCCCACCTGCGAACGATGCCAGATGAAAACATGTGTCAGAAAGAATATCCTCGTGCATCAGGTAACTTGAATAAAAGAAAAGCACGATGTGTGACGAGTCCCCCAACCTGATGAGCCCACCACACCATCAGGTAGGAGAACGCACCAATCCAGATGATGGAGCCTATGAAGGTCATGGCGAAGTATCTCCTGGATGCCTGAAAAACAGCAGGCATTTACTTTACATGCTAAGAAACAGCATCACAACATCTGGAGGAAGTGAAGCTAGGAATCTGCACTGATCTAGTTAATGATGGTAAAAAAAAAAAAAGATTCTCAGTGATGTCACTGATGATGAGGGTTGTTCACCAGGTTGCGGACGTCGGGCAGCGTGAGCCACAGTGGGAACACGATGGGCAGCAGGAACAGATAAGTCGCCTGCTTGCGTCTGGTTTCGGGCCACCCTAAAGACAATGGCTGGTTCTCCTCCTCCTCCTCCTTTTCTTCCTCCTCCTTGTCTTCATTGTCGCCATCATTTTCGCTCTCGCTCGAGTCGTTGCTTTCTTCATCACCGCTCTCATCCTCGGCGCTGCCCTCAGAGCCCCCTGATCCACCTGCTGCTGCTGCTGCCTGCAGGACAGGAGACTGAGTGAGTCAAACCATCTGACTCACTGCACAGAACAAAGTGGGAACCACATAAAGGACGAGTTAGTTTAATATTTGGTTGATATTTCAGAGCTGGTTGGATTACCTGATGCCTTGGTTGGCACTTTATTAAGGATTTATTCTTTTAGGTCTTTCTGTGCTGATGACATTAACTACCTGCATTCACTCAACAACCTTTGCTGAAGTAGTTATTGCAGCTTACAACAGCACATTTTAAGATACGGTTCATGAATTTGCTTGTTTTTTTATATTATGACTTTATTTATTTCATTGCTCGTTGTTATTTGTGTGTGTGAAATGTCTAGTTTTTGTTTTGCAAGTCTTGAAGTAGACTTAGTGGGATTAATTGGTCACTCTAAATTGCCCACCGGTGTGAACGTGAGTGTGAATGGTTGTCTGTCTCTCTGTGTTCGCCCTGCGACAGGCTGGCGACCTGGACAGGTGTACCCTGCCTCTCATGGTTTCTTTTCTAATGAGAAACAGAGACTCTTCAGCAGCTGGAGAGGAAGGAAGGAAGGAAGGAAGAAAGGAAGAAAGAAAGAAAGAAAGAAAGAAAGAAAGAAAGAAGGAAGGAAAGAAGGAAGGAAGGAAGGAAGGAAGAAAGAAAGAAAGAAAGAAAGAAAGAAAGAAAGAAAGAAAGAAAGAAAGAAAGAAAGAAAGAAAGAAAGAAAGAAAGAAAGAAAAAAAGGAAGAAAGAAAGAAAGAAAGAAAGAAAGAAAGAAAGAAAGAAAGAGTGTGTGTATGATGGAGTGCTGCAGACCAAAGTGCGACCGTAGCTGGTTTCAGGACCTACTGGCCGGACTGAGATATTAAGATGGCGGCGCGCACGCACACGCGCAGCGGCTTAGGCTCTCCACTTCGGTGCTTTTTTCTTGCTCTTTTTCTCTCTTTTTTCTCACTTTCTTCCGCGCAAAACATCTGCTAC
>VOQJ01025096.1:5368-18388 GCA_015052665.1 Apistogramma diplotaenia | reverse complement strand
AAAGAAACAAAGAAGCCACAAAAGGCCAAAAAAAAGCCAAAAATTTAAAAAAAAAAAAAAGAACAAAAAAAAAAAAAAGAAAAAGAGAAGGTCACAGTGGGATTTAAGCCTGTCCTCTAAATAACCAAAATGACCCCTTTGAACCACTTTTGATACACTCGGGAAGAAGCTCTTTATTTCAGTAATGTTAAAACATTTTTTTTCTTTTTTTTCACTCGGCGTCTGGCCTCCTTTAACGCTGCTCTGGGAATCGGCGATGGTCTCCATACAGCAACCACATGTTTATAAGAAGCAACATCAGAATACAAAAGCCAGAGCACGGTTTCTAAACACAGTTAATCAGGGAAAGCTGTTTTGCATTTCTGTTGTTTCTCGTCACCCTGCTGTGGAAATCTCGTGTGTTCGTCTTCACAGATGAACAGGAACATTAAGAAAGCATGGTGACACAGCAGCGAGGGAACAGGAACAGGCAGATTTTTTTATCCAAACAGAACAAACCCCGAGTCAAGAGGACCTCGTTACGTTGTATTACGGAGTATTTGGTTCTTTATTGGAAAGCACAGATTGGTGAGGGAACCGTAGGGCTGCGTGGTGTCCTCTGAAAGTCAGCGGAGAACAGCCAGATAAATTGAGGTGTATGGGTAGAAATGGGGGCATTGAGATTGATTGGGGTCTTCGTCGTGTCAAGGTGTTTGTACCTCTGTGTCTGTATTAATAGTTGTGCACTCGTGAAAAAAAAGCTACAGTTATTTTTCAAATTCGACAACTTTTTGCACGTACATTTGTGTTTTGTTTGTATCAATGGCACAATTTCATGAGTGAGGCATGCAGGTTCCATGCAAACTATACTTTTTGGTATTTTTCAGTCTTGCTGAGGAGGAGGAGGAGGAAGGACAGGGGCAAAAACAAGAGAGCTGCTTAGAGAACCAGTTGTCAGTAGATGCTGAAACAGCGTTTCCTAATCTGTCTATGGTTTACTCCATGGACCTTTTCCTCGTGTAAATGATTGAAGAAGCCAGAGAAACAATCAACATTTCAAGGAGATTTGGATATTGCCACAAAATGACATTCTTGGTGGGGGTTTGGAGATAAATTCACCCTCACAAAATACCATCAGCTCATGCCATGATAACCTATGAGATTAGACGTAGTGAATTGCTTCGGCCGCTCTCCTGCCAGCCACCAGAAACAGCTCATTGTGCCTTGCAGAGAGAAAGAGGCC
This sequence comes from Apistogramma diplotaenia, assembly GCA_015052665.1. NCBI lineage: Eukaryota > Metazoa > Chordata > Actinopteri > Cichliformes > Cichlidae > Apistogramma > Apistogramma diplotaenia. The sequence continues at coordinate 17,166 of VOQJ01025096.1, read as the reverse complement.
ATTATCTATCCGCAAAGTTGATTACTCGTCATGGTTGGGGGAGTTTTTCTGCAAGTGTGCTGTTGACTGATGTCTGCAGAACAACATGTTGAATTGAAGGTCACAGGAACAAGGCCCCTGAAGGGGGTGTAGAAAAGCAACTATTATCTTACCTTACACCACATTATAGGAGTAAAACCATGGCAAGATGTCTTGGAAACATAGGGCCTGTCTTTAGACTTGCCAAACAGACACCCACTGGCTTTAGATTAAATGCCCAAATGACATCAATCTGCTGTGACTCTGGCAGCCGTTTGGATGTCATCAGCACCTTCTGCAGTACTTAACCTCTGATGGGACTGTTAATTGTCTGCTTTCTGACCTCTGACCACTTCTTGTCAGTGCTGCATTGTTTAGAGTTCTGTTCCTGAGAAGATTAGATTTGGTGCAGCAACTTTTTCTCTCCGCCTCGCACTTCTGTTCCTTTTAAATGTAATATTTTGTATGTATCAATTTAAAAGACTAAGAAAACTTGAAGCATTTCTTTCAGTGGAGCCTTGGTCAGTGAACCATCGAAAGACTGTCCTAGTTTTTATGCAGGCATCCAGTTTTGGGAGCAGGAACAGCGAAAGCGTGAGGTAGACTGAGGAAAGAAGTGAGGGGCTAATGGTTTAATAGGGCTCTCTTGTGAGCAAAAAGCAACATGCGGACAGCACAAACACTTTCAAGTGGCCCAAACCCGTGCATTCATTAGCCTCCCAGCCCTTCAGCCTTTCTGCCTCCTGCTGCTGTGTTTGAATAGGTCACTTCAGTGGATAGAGAGAAGTGTGTCAAGTGTACTGCTGTTTGTATGGGCTTTTTGGGGTGTGTTTGGGTGTTCTGCCTTTGTGGACACTGAATGATGAACCATTTAAAAACCATTGTACTCTCTGAGTTATGCCAGTTTCCTTTATTTCAAGGAGCAGATGGGCGAGAAATGAGAATGGATATTCATTGGGAATCTTCCCTTTGTCACACATGCACGCCTGGCTGTGTGCACAGCACTCAGCTCTTAGTGGGTGATCCATCATGACACAGAGACAGGTCAGATGTTCCGCTGGCTAAACACAAATGTCCTGATCAGCAGGCTATTACAATTCTTTGTGGTGACGTTACAAAAGGATATCGCAACATAGGTTAGCGTTTTCCGACCGTCAGGTGCTAAATGTCTGTGTCGTTAATGTTTTTAAGTTATTATAACATACTGTACATACTGTACAAACCCATAAAACTTGCGGTAACAAACACATGTCTCTGTAGCTTCCCTTGTTTTTTTTTCTTATAAAGCGTCCGTGAAAGGCTGCAGCTGAGAAATTCAAGCTGTGATAACTGAGACGGTGCAGATGCCACCTATAAGCTACATTTCTAGAGAATTGATTTGCCGCATCAGAGCACAGAGAATCTCCTTAGATAACAGTTACATTGTTAGCCGTTGCCTGGCTGGTGCCAGAATGATGCCAGCATGGTGCCAGGTGTGGTAGAGAAACTAAAATTGAAGGCAGTGAGTGGAGCCCCGCCAGGCAGAGGTGTGTGCATGTGCCAGTCTTATCTGCTGCAAGCGGCAAAGAGCTGCTACTTTTTTATTTATTTTTTAACTTTCAATTTCCTCAACGGATTCATTTTCCAGCCAAAACAAGAAAGCTCGTAACAAGCAAATGTGAGTTGTGTTTTCAGTAACTTTCATGAGTGGGCAGACAAGTGGCTGTAAGTATTGTCAGGATGCTGGAGTATGTGCTTGTCTGTTGGTGGTGGTGGAGTTGCCTGATTTGTAGTGTCTCTATGTTGATAATACAAACTGTGATGTGCAGAAGCGAGGCTCCCATTGTCATAGTGTGTATGCTCACATGGTGTGCTCACTTGTGACAACACAAACTCCAACATACTCCACCCCTGGCACACATCTGCCAGCATGTAAACCACTGGAAATATAGTGACATTATGAGTTTTTCCACCTTTGACGCACGAAGTATTCAGCAGCATTCTTAGTGGTGACTTACTCAGGATGTCGGGCGAATCAAAACTAATGGAATCTCAGTTTGGGAAAACTGTGTTTGTTTTTTGCTTAAAAAAATGTTCAGATGTGTCAAATTTGCCCTCATTCTCACTGTAACTGTTAAGAAATAAGAAAAACAAAAGTGAAAATTAAATGTTTTAAAATCCTTCAAGACAGCTGCAGCATTATCATACATATATATATATATATATATATATATATATATATACTGTGTCTTGATATGTTATCTTACCCATTTTATCAGTTGATTAAATAGATGTTATGTGTGATTATGTTGCTATTTTACCCATTATTGATGTTATGTGTCATGCTATGTTGTTGTGTACTGTATTGTGTTGTACAGCACTTTGGTCAACTGTTTGTTGTTTTTAAAGTGCTTTAGAAATAAATTTGACTTGACTATATATATAAACTCTCAAACCCTCTTTCTCTTTTTTTTACCGGACTGTGGAGGTTATTTATCCATGTCACTTGTAAATCTTATTGATTTCATATGGTTGCGTTGACACAAAGCCTGTCACTCCAGCTCACAGTTCTCTGCATCTGTTTGCTCTGATTTAATTCTGAAAGTTTTAAGTGTCTCGTGTCTTTGGATCTTTGATGGTACTTGCTGGCACGTTATCCTTTTTCTGACATGTTGTCTTCTTTAATTACTTTTCTTGAGTCCTGTGGAGTAGAGAAGTTTGCACATTTATTTTATCAGAGAATGTAATAGGCCAAATTTAGATCCTTCGCAGTCATTGGATCTCCCATACCTGGTCGGAGCTTGGCTATTGCCTTCAGTGTGAGGTGCACAATAGTGGCCCGTCTGCTGATCTGTGTAGTATGAACAGTGTGAACTGAGGGGTTTGACCTACACTCGGGTCCTGTAGACCGGTGCCGTTTTCAGTGACAGCATGAACATTGCGTACTTGTTCAGTAATATGAAAATTCCACAACCGCTTACACCTTCAACACATCCTTTCTTTCCTCTCATCCCTGTGTTTGTGGCGCAAGTGTAAATAAAGTTGGTTGCAATACTTCTAGCTAGTGCCACAGAAGAGGAGCAAGGATAAATGGAGCAAAGCTTTTTTAAATGTCACGTAATTTCAAATGCAAATTTTCAAGCAGCTCAAAATATCACCAAACACACAACCTTTTTCTAGGCACTTTGTCACAAAATGTGTCTGCTAGCTGAAGGTGGTTAGTTAGCAGTACTGTGGTGAAGTTTACAGTGATTCGCTGCTGGACTGGTACAGAGAAGACTCATGGTCAGTGTAAGGTCACATTAAGGGTGGCATACAGCGGTTATTACACTTTATATATATTTATTATGATTTTGATTAGATTCACTCACCTACTGTAATTCTACCTTTTATACAAAGTTTATAGTTTAAGGGTTGGAAATCAGCCACATAGCTCATCAAATATCTGCTTATCTCTCGTTCAATTCAATTGGAGCCTGAAATCCACACAAAAAAATCATTAAACATTGGAGTAGCAGCAGAGGTCATCTGCTCGCAGCATGAGAAAACTCACACAAAGAAAAATCTGGCTCACAAAACAAGTGATTATGTGGCTTATTTCTAAGAAATTCTTTTCCCCATGCTGCACCGCTACACCCAAATCCCATTCAAACCCCTGCCTACACCGTAGGAAAGCGCTGTATCTGAACCAGTCTGTTTACTATTTACACCTGTTTTTGGTGGGACTCAGCCAACATGGGTCTAATTGTCCTGCCTCTCTCTCCTCAGCCCCAACCGGTCGCGGCAGATGACTGCCCCTCCCTGAGCCTGGTTCTGCTGGAGGTTTCTTCCTGTTAAAAGGGAGTTTTTCCTTCCCACTGTCGCCAAGTGCTCGCTCATAGGGGGTCGTTTTGACTGTTGGGTTTTCTCTGTAATTATCGTAGGGTCTTTGCCTTAAAATATAAAGTGCCTTGAGGTGACTGTTGTGATTTGGCGCTGTATAAATAAAATTGAACTGAACTGAATTGATAGAAATATATCTGATAAAGCAGAGGGAACAAGTCTCCTCGACGCTGCACCTAAAGATGGTGGTAAAATTTGGAGAGAATGTCAAAGTCTGATGAATTCATCAAAACTCTGAAGTGTACTGGGGATCAGCGCTACTGAGGAGAAAATTGAAGTCTTTCATTTCCGCTGAGGACCTTTTGTATTTTGAGTGAGACAAAAACATGTTTTGGTGCAGGAGGTGAAACATGGAGGAAACTTTCACCAATCCGTTTCTTCTCATTTTAAAGCACAATATTGACTTTTTGTCATCGAATACAATTATCTAATGTTTTCAGAAGTGAAGAGAAATTGTGTAGATACTTCCTCGGGCAGCTGCATGTGTATATGTTTCTGTGATAAACTATAATGAGAAACAGCGCAAACTCAAATAAGTAAAATACTATAAACCCTGAGGGAGGGAGGGAGGGAGGGAGGATATCAGCAGCACTGTATTTATTGCTCAAGTTTTTTAAAATAGAAAACAGAAGTGGCACACCCTTCTGCTGTCTATTTAAATTATTTTCATAATTACACGATACGATGCCTTTTATTTTGCCTCTTTGATGTTTACTTTCAACTTACAAGTTGTAAATATATATTCACACGGTTTATTTCCTCCTCAAGCCTCAGATAACAGGACTGCACATGACATTAAGAGCTCTCTGTGTCTATGCAAACTCCCCTTACCAGTCTACCTCATAAACAATGATCCTGTGCTGCTCCTCATCAAGTACCAACTGGATTTTGAAAAGTGATGAATCCTTCTGTTGTTCTCTTGGGGTGGTTTACCAACTGCTGTCAGTTTTGCCGCTGGCCTCTTCCTTTAAGAGAATAGAGGGCTGCTGCTGGAGGACTGTGTACCTCCTCCTCTTTCTTCTTCTTTTCCTCTTGCTCTAGACCCTCCTCCTGGCAGCTTCATTGAGGAAACTGTAATCCCTGCTTGGGGGGCAGTGTGTCGTCTGTGCTGATAGCATTCAGAGGGACTTGTAGCGCTCCAATGGGCCCACTACAGACGAGGTGGCATGGTGCAACTGGCTGGGTGCTGGGCACACGCCGTGTGGCACAGGCGGATTAGCCCCAGCCTCTCTCTCCCCCCTCCAATTCAGCATCAGCCTCCTTCAAACAACCACCCGACTCTGCCCAGAAAAACACAGCAGGCTGGCAGAAACAGATTATAGATCTGCACATGCAAAAGCATATACCCCTTCCCTGAAAATGCTTCCCATGTCCCATGTTGTTCCCAAACATGCAACCTCAGACCTCGAGCCTCCACGGGTCCATGTGTCATCAGTGAGTTCTGACTCGGGAAACTTAAAACTTCCACAGAGCTTGTCCCTGTGGACCACAACAACATCCTTCTTGCTTTTGGCAGTTTATCAGCTACATTTCTGAAGCACAAGCTCCTCTTAGTCATTCATTTGTCTTCAGTTATATGTGTTCAGTTCTGATATCAGTAAAACTGATATCTGCAAAGCTCAATATCAATGAGCCACTGACATATTTTCCAAAGATAAAAGTCTCTTTCTGCCGAGGAATACCCAGTTGAGCAGTGTGTCTTACACCTCAGTGGATCAGGTGTTTGATTGTTTCTTGCTTGTCAGGGAGAACTGGGAACCGAAATCAAGAATGATGGAGGTCTAGACTAAAGATTAAGTGAGACCTCACCTCCCAGACTTGCTGTGCTCGAGGGAGAGTGACTATATCCAATAAAAAGACACGATTTCTCTCTCCCTCTGTTCTGTCTCATTCCCTTGTCTTTAAAAAAAAAATGAATGTGAAGGTGAGAACTTGCGTTAATCACATTTCAGTATTTACCACACTGCATGTTTATTTTTTGCATCCTTTTTATTCACTCAGTGAAGTTAATGAAGTTAAATGTTCTATTCCTGTTTACATGAATTTACAAGAATAGAACCTTTAACATTATTAAGATGCTCTTTAGAAATAAAATCTCAGGGAAGTACATCTTTGCCTCTTGTTCAGTCCATCATAGCTTGCTGAATGTGATTTAGAGTCACAGTGGGAGAAGATAGGACACAGAAATAGAGCATAGTGTTAGTCCAGGAAAGCCAAAAAGCCATGTTTTTTAAGCTGTTTAAGCCTGCCCCAAGTTTCTGCATGTCTGCAAGCTACTTTGCAACCCACCTCTAGTGCATCCCCTTCTTTCACGCTGCATCTGGGTTAATCAGTGTCATTTTAATCATTCCAGTCTGTTATAACAGATTTTCTGTCATGCGGTTTTGCCGCTGCTCTCCAGCTTTCTAAGTATTTGCATGGTTGGGCAGGGAGGTCCTGAAACAGAGCCATACTGTCAAATATAAATAACTGCAGACTGAAATCTTTGTTTTCCTTTGATAAAAGTGTATCTGACTGAAGAAATTTTTGGCTGCGAACACACCAGATATCTAGTGCACCAACTTAGGACAGACCACTTTGTCTGAATATATACATCCCAGTGTTTTTGTCAGTGGCTGTCCTCACAGCAGCGCATACAGAGCAATAGTAATTGAGTTATCCCCCTTATCAAGTGAAAGCAGAGGTCTGAGGTAGAGTTAAGACAGAAACGAGGTGGGGATGAGAAAGGGGAGATGTGAGAGTATGACAGCATTAATTTTCAGCAATAATACCAAATGGTGCTGGTGTGATTAAGACTGGATGTCGTGGAAAGCACTCCCCATTGATCCACTGCCAGTAGAGACCATCTAGTCTTTCATTATGGCAACCAGCTTGTTAATTAGAAATCAATCATCGCCTCGGTTCTATGCAAGCCCCTTCCCCACCACAGTGCCACTCTCCTTCCACCGAGCATTCATACCCAAAAGCTACAGAGGCGTGTCAGACTTTGACTGATGTCAGTACTTTTTCACTTAGCTGGCCATAATTTGTAACTTTCACGCCAAGAGAGAGCAGGGAGCTGAGAGCAAAATAGCGTGGCACTTCCTTTCCAGCTGCCAGGAAGTCTTTGGGTTCTTTCAAGACTTTGACAATTGGAATTCAAATTCGCGAGTTGAATAACAGTTATCATGTTGTCTTTTGGCTACGTGTGTGTGCACTTGTGTATTTTCAGGAAAAGACCTGTAGGATCAGATGAGACCATTTGGACTGCTTGGTTGATGGATTATGAATCTAATGAACTGCTTTTTTTTCTCCTGGTTTGAAACACTACAAATCATGGATAAATCTACGTGTTGACACAACATAAGATTGTGTAACACACTGCTTAAAGCTAAAAGCAACTAACAGGTAAAAAAAAAATCTGGTCTCCCAAGTATATATTTAGAGCAAATGTTATAAATAGAGGAAAATATTGTGTAGGAAAAGAGGGTGTGGAAAAGACACTAAGAAGGAGTTGACAGAGCTGGGATGAAAAGTGAACCTCTTTGCAATGACGGTTCCATTATTCATATTAACGCTAATAAATCTGTGATAGTGGGAATATGGTCGGGACTGCTGTCAGCCGAGAACACACTAAACATTTAAAGTCTGTGTGTGTGTTACGCCTGTGTGCACATATTGAAACACACACATATGCACACTGATTTGGTGCTCCTGTGCGCACATACAGTATGCATGCATGCCTTCTGTAGTATCACAGCACAGCAGTACTAGTAGCAGAGCAGCTGGTATTATAGAAAGCTGTGTCCAGATGTTCCTGGGCAGCGGACATTAAAAACTAGGTTACTGTATTACAGGCACAGGTAAAATGAGCCACTGTGGACTAATTCTGTGCATCGGATTAAAACATAAAAAGATGTAATACATTTATTTGTTTATTTTTTGCCTGGCCTAGCTTAATAACTTGTCCCATTGTTATTTTTCATCCCTCTTTGTCAAGAGTTTCCACTAGAAGACATAACCGGATTGTGTAAAAACTCGCAGTTTTAAAAGCCATGAATATTGCATGCACAAAGAGCTGACCTGTTTTTGGAAGTCACAACAGTTGAAGTTCAACATGAAGCGGGCACATTGTCTGTTTTTTCTGTTGTTGGGGCTCAAATGGTTCAAAAGTCCACATTCTTGTTCTGATAAAAACTGCAGTTTGAAGTGTCAGCCCATGAGGATGGCTAAGAGGAGGGCAGGTGCACCTGGTGTTACTTATTCTCTTTGATCTCATAAGCCTTAGTGAGTCTGGAATATTCAATGTTGGTAATATAAGGATGGAGATTCAGGGAAAAAAGACCAAACAGCAGGATTTTATTTGAAAATATTGTATTTTTCACGAACAATATGAAAATTTTTTAGGCTATTTCATCTCAGTTGGAAAAAATTCAATATAAGTACTGTGTGTCATTTTAATAAAACATGACTGAGTGGCTCCAAGACACGGGCACTTATTAGGTTTTGTCTATTTGTCTCCTTGAGACTGAGGAGGTCTATGTCGGGTGTCTCCAACAGCACAACTGAAACTTTTCACTACCTGACTTTTAGCATAGCACGCTATCCGTTTGCTGGATAGTGGTAGAAAATATAATATTTCCACCCTTCAGACCCAGGACATTTTGTGACTCTTGATTAGTAATGTAATGTTCAGTTAATGAGAAAGATTAAGATATTAATTTCCAAAGCTAAACAAATTTATATCACCACTTCTGTTGGATTCATGGCATTGTCACTTTTATTGATTTACAGTATGTACACAAGACAGAAAGTGATTTAGGATATGCAGGCCTGTATGGCAAATATTTGATACACCTGTGCAGACTAAATTCTTAGGTCGAGCTTGGTAGGTTAAACTGAACAGCCTCTGTCCTAAGTTCTTGTTCTATCCTGGTCTAAAGCATCAAGGCCTTGCTCTGACAGATGACTTCTTGGCATCGATGGCTCAGTTGTGAAGCAATTTAGCATTGTCTCCTTCCTTCCCTGTTCTTAGAGAGTCGCTCCCAGTGGATCAGGTGAAATGGAAAGGGAGTTACGCAACAGTGTTGTGCATGTGCAATTTCTGTACTTTAAAAGCTAGCTTCTGGTTAGGTCTGTGCAAGTACTGTAGGTTACATATGATGAGGTGTCTTTTTAGATAGAGTTTAGTGTCAAGCTTATATGATATTACAATCCACATTTGTGTATGTGTGTTGTGTGTCTCAGCCCCATGCAAGAAGTTGTGGTTTGGGTTTTACCCAACTTTTGAAGCTAACTCAGTTTTTTTTAATGTTTTCCTGCATTCCTTGGATTTCCTCTCCAGAAGACACATGCAGTTGCAGCTTTCTTCTGTAACATTTAACTGACATTATTATTTTTTTCAGTTTTATGATCCTCGTGTTGAACACTCCGGCTTTCTATATCATGTTTGCATGTCCAGAAATGCTTTGACAAGTGAAGGAAGACACTTTGCTTGTCAGAGCTGGATAGCTAAAGCCTTTTCTGTGTCTCCAGAACACATGGTGTTGATCATAAGGACAGCTCACTCCAGTCCTGGCAGTCACCATGCGACAGAGGGAAAGAATCATGGTGTTCTTGAACCTGATTACAATATAACCCTTTATAGCAACCACCAATTATCCATCTGATGCTAAAGAACATTCACTTTATGGTTTTATTCGAGCAATTATATTTATTTTATTATTGTCAGCTGCTTTAGGTGACAGTTAATTCCTTTTCGGCTATTTTTCGCTCTCACACCTAGAATTGTTTCTCACGTCACACTTTTCATTGTATCAAAATTTCTGATGAAGACAAAGGCCAGATATCAAAACCTATTAAGCGTCTTACAGCAGAGGTATGTAATGATGCAGGATCTGTGTGCAGTTTGAGGCCTCTGTACAGTGAAATAATGAATAATGTTAAAAGCTCAGAGTGATGATGTGCTATCAAACCTAATCTCAGGTAGAGAGAATAGCCTTTGAGTTGAGTGAACTATGAAGTCTCGTCTGCCATGACTTATTTTCCATTGCTCGTTAGTGGACGTGCCTTCCCAGTGGGGTTGTGTATTCCAGTGTAAGCATTTTGGCACCAAGAATAAAAAGGATATTAAACACATGCAGATGGTGGAAGTGGTACTCCCTAAAATTAAAACAAAGGAATGGCCCCTAAAGTGTAAGCATAAATCTTACAGTTTGAAAATCTTTATTAGAAAATTATTTACCGAGGATTGTTTTGTGGATCACTTACACACCTATGCCTGCTCACGTTTCAGCACTGAACATTGTATGCATTGTATGAGAGCTGCACAATGAAGTGTGATTGTGAGGCAGATTATGTGTGAGGAACAGGATGCTTGTGACAGAACTGCCTCTTCGCTCCTGTTTTTCTCCACGGCTGTTGCAGGGGTGAAGCCAAGTTCGGCAGGCAGTAAGCCTTCACCCCCCCCCTCCCCCTTGGTAAACAGAGAAGAACCTCAATAGAATATGTTGGAACAATTACAAAAAAAAAGGCTATTATCTCTGGCTGTGATCGCGAAACGACCCGTATCCTCCTCCCAAGAGGGAAAAACTGCCTTTTGCTGAAAATGTTATACACGTTGTAGTCGAGCAGACCTGTAGAAGCTCGGTGTCTGATAGGTCGTCTGTGATCTAGTGTTTCACAGCAGCAGATGGCGGTGCCAGCAGGCCAGGATGGTGCCAGAAGGTTACGCAATGGAATGATGCCTCTAAAACCTGACTCGAACACCACATGACACATATATGTGCAGAAACACACTTCCCACACAGTCTTCTGATGCTGTAGGGAGAGACTTAGACTTCAGTAATTTCAATGGTCTGCATATACTTGAATCATGATGGTTTAACGCTCCAATCCTTGTTTCCTTCCTTGTCGTTGGTAAGAGCAGCCTATCCTTCGCAGTGTCATGGTCAGGTGACTGACAGTTTGAACCATTTCAGGAAGCTCAGAGTGAAGTGGCACCCCAACACTGGCATGGCTGTGGAAACAGATGGAACTATAGCTTCCCTGTGATTTGGCCTCCATTTCCTGGTCCTCTCTGGGGCACGTGTGTGTCTGCCAGTGGGATATGGGTCAGATGGTCGGCTATCTTTATCCAGGTTGTTGCCAGGAAAACCTCCATCCATTTGGAAACAAAAAGGGCATCCTCCTGGGATGGAGGGAATTTCATTGATAATATGTTCTGTTGCACTATCAGTGCTGTGATGTCTTGCTAAACAGACTCTTGCTACTTTATGCTGTACTTTCAGCCCATGGTATAACTAAGTGCAACTTAATCAAATTTGGTCACAACCTCCTTCTAAAGTAATTTTTTCCCATTTTTAGGTATTCTATGAGACTCGTGCAAGTAAAGTGAAACTGGGTGAGGTTAAAGTCTGGTGGGTGTGTCTGTACACGAAGAGCAGAAAGGAGCTGTTCAGGCCATGCCAACCACACAGGCACTTCAATGTGAACTACCCAGTGTGTGATATAAGTCAGGTCTTCTCTGAGACCTCCAAGACTTCCTGTCCAGCTCTAGTATAATCCCCTCCCATGCTTTTTTCTAAGAATGAGCTCATGCCACATGCCGCCAACTACAGTACCTACTGTGCTTTGCTGCACCATAAGGAGGCATTACCGTGGCTTTTAAAATGCCATTGGGTCCTATTTTTCTTGACGCTGTTATAATTGCTGACCCGGCATACAGTGAGCCATTCACATTAGTGAATTTCCAGTATGAGCATTTGGTTTGTTTGACAACTTAATACACCCAATTTTTTCTCAAAGAACTGACCGAACCATCTATCATTCATGACTGCTCCCTCACTGTTTGTGATAAATGTAGGGGGGGGGGGAAGCAGGTTCTTTTTCTGGCACTGCTACCTTAAAGTCTAAAGGCAATTGCAAACCCCTTTGGGACC
>VOQJ01025083.1:0-13494 GCA_015052665.1 Apistogramma diplotaenia | reverse complement strand
GCCCCTCACGCTAACACGGCTGACCACCTTACTCATCCTCGCTTTCTTCCCGTGAGAAACCACATCGAGCTCCCTCAGCGCTCCAGGTTAGCTTGGCTAACAGTTAACGCAGCCACACTCGCTAACACTCGCCCGTATGAGCGTGACAGTGAGAAAGCTAAACTAATAACCCGAGAAATAATAGAATTCATCGGCATTTGACTTATTGCACTATTTAGCCTGTTGAGAGCTTCAGTGTTTTCAGTCTGTTAAAGATTGTTACTGAGTTAAATTTAAATGTTTTTTTACTTTTAACTGAACAGTTGTTGCATTGTGCTGCAGGTTTGTTTGTTTCTCTGAAAAAAAGAGTAAAAAACAGTTTTTGTTTAAATTATGGAGATTTTGTGGTTCTTCTTTTCAGAGCTTGTAGCCAGCAGTAGCACTCATAACTAAACCAATTCATTTACAGTCAATCCATCTGATCGGTATCGGTGATCGGCACTCATAGGTGATCGGTATCGGAATCGGCAGCATAAAACCTGATCGGAGCATCCCTACTAAGAACCCAAATGAATGCGTTAACAAGCTGTGTCGAGCCTGAAGTCAAGTTTTCTGCTGCTAAATCACCGTGGCAGCTGATGCTGAACACCACATTTTCACTTCCTGCTTGTTCTCAGTCTGATTTAGATTCTCTGCTGGGAAACATGTTCGTCTGGTTTGTTAGCCGAGCTGTTGTTATCGCAGCTCAAACTGTGCGTGACTGGTGATTCTAACCTGCTGCTGAGTCTCTGCTGGAAGCACAGAGGACACCTGTTCACACCTGTTCGGTCGGTCGCATTAATCGCACTCTGTCTGATCTCCACGTCGTCTTCATCGGGCTGCGGGGCAGAATAGAATAGAATAGACAGGAAGCTTTAATGCGACTCAGCCTGACGTCTCTGACTGGGCTTTTAGGTTTGTTCAGCGAATGCAGAGAAAGTCTGGATGTTAAACTTCAACATGCTGTTGAAAAACGGGAGAAAGCCACAGTTTTCCTGCCAAGGTGTGACATTGAACTCTGCTCACCTGTTTCAATGGTGAAACACAGACAGCTACTTTTATGGGTGAGGGTCCTCATCTGCGAGCTGTTTGGGAAAGAGCTGCTCCCAACTCCACCCACAGGGTGTCCGCCTCACCTGGTGATCCTTCGCCTACATCCCTGACCAACATCAGCCAGGAAGCCAGGAGTAGAGGCACGTCTCTTCATCCTGAGCCGGCATGTGGAATAAAAGGACATCATGGCTTCTTTTCCCAGCCCGGCTTTGCATCACGCAGCCCAGCGTGGAGGCTCGGTGGAGGAGGCACCACAGCACATCAGGAAGCTCCCAAAGTCATCGGAGGCCCCATAAATGAACAATGTTACTACTTAAACAGTGACACTGTAACAGAAACACAGAGGCTTCCAGAGACGTTCGTAGCTGCTTTTCCTCCTCAATGCACAGTTACACATTGTGGGCCGTGTTGGACCTGATGAAAGGAAAAGCAGCTCCATAAAAACCCGTTTGATTGTGGTCAGCTAGTATAACGAGAGACGGGAGGCTCCTTGTTTCTTCTTGATGTCACACTAAGTTCTATTGTAGCATCTTTCTACTGTGACCTCCGACCTCACTGTACAGCTGTATAATAATAAAGCACGTCTCAGAAATTAATAACTCTCAGACTGCTGAGTCATACTATTAAAGGTGACATATACAGTTGTGTTGTGCACTTTGAGGACATTTAAATGCGTAGATGTCATAATTTTCACTCCGGTCAGTTTTCTCTTCCCTGTTTTTTCCTCTTACATTCAGTCCAGTTTAGTTAAACCGGAGTTGTTAAATCAGTGTCTGGTTGTGGGTAACCCACACGATTACATCGCCCCTCTTCATGGGTCAGTTTTATATTTCTGGGAAATTTACCCGAGATGAGGGTGAGCGTGTGAAACCTTGGGGAGACCCACACTACATTTTGGCTTTGAATACTTTAAGCCACGTTAATGTTGCTGTGTTATGCTGTAAAATTGTACACAAATCAAGTCGATCTAATCACATGCATCACAAACAGGAAGTGAGGACGTTAACGAGACCGAAGCATCGCAGTTCTACTGTATAGAGACCACATGGGTGCCATTTACATATGAAAAGGACGGACTTACAAGCATATGTTTAAAGGAAGAGAGCACCCAGGCTCTGCTTCTGAAATGATTTAAACTTCTTAATGTCAGAGAAGAGAGGTTCTGACCCATCAGGAGTTCTGGACGTCTCCTGGCATGATGGAGGGGTCTCCATGCTGATCTGAATGTTCCTTTTGAAGCCCACAATGATGAACGTTCTTTACCTGATCTTAGTAAATTCTCTGGTCCTGGGGGGTCATTTTAACTGCTGCTGAGTGTGAAGGGTGGGATACTTTAGACACAAAACTTATTAGAGAATTGATTACTTTGCCACTGATTATCAAATGCCTGCAGCAGAGAGACTTTATTGCCTTTATTTAAATCAGGTGGAAGGTGGTTATGTGACCTCATGTCGTGCTGTTTCTGTCAGAGATCAGGACGACGGGCAGCCCCGGGGGGGGAGCAGTGACCCGGGTAGTGAATGGGGTCATTTTGTTCGTATGTATCTGACAGAGAAAATCTTAAAAACACAGAGGCTAAAAAAGGTTTGGCGCTCTCACGTCCTTCCTGTCCTCAGGTGATCAACTTCACCATGCCGGCCACAGTGAAGCATTACGTCCACCGCGTGGGCCGCACGGCGAGAGCCGGCCGGTCGGGCCGGTCGGTGTCTCTGGTCGGAGAATCTGAGAGGAAGATGCTGAAGGAGGTTGTAAAGTCTGCCAAGAGCAGCGTAAAGGCTCGCGTTCTGCCACCAGGTAAACACACCTGAACTCTGAGCAGGAGGCGAGGAGTTTCCTCCAGGTGATCTGCAACGTGTGTGTGCGTGTGTGTGTCGTGCAGAGGTCATTCTGAAGTTCAGAGATCTGATCGTCAAACTGGAGAAAGATGTGGAAGCTGTGATGAAGCTGGAGAGAGAAGAACGAGAGCTGGCTGCATCCGAGGCCAAGGTTCACCTGATACCTGCACAGAAACACGATGACCGGAGGGGTTAAACATCTTTATTTTACATGCTCTGTGTGTGTGTGTGTGTGTGTGTGTGTGTGTGTAGCTGAGTGTGGCTCAGAAGCGCCTCTCTGGCTCCGCCTCCTCCGATCAGTCACAGCGAGTTTGGTTTCAGACGCAGCAGGAGAGGAAACAGAGCCGCGGTGAGTACTGATACACACTAACACACACTCTGTATATTAGTGTCTGTATTGTACTGCAGTGCCGTGCAGTAATACTCAGTATTACTGTTCGTCCTTCACGGTCGGCTCGTTCGTACACCTCCAGCCCCCCCGGTCCCCCCCAGAGGAGGAGGTGCCTTCTGTTTGTCCCCAAACCCCTCATGGTCAAATCTGCTTCCTCCACTGAGTCTTTCAAAATAAGACTTAGAACTACGAAGTAGCAGAGCCTCACCTTTCGCTTGCATCACAGCTTCCTAGTTTCTGGTGCCAGAAACGAACCACTTTGTTGGCCGAGAACTCGGTGACTTTGTGGTGGGGACTGTTTGTCTGCCACGACTGCACGTTTAGCACTTAACGTATTTCAGTCCATTCAGTCTTTCGTGCAGCTCTTTGGTCGGCATGTTCAACAAGCTCAAACACGTTGTGAGTTGAGCTCTTTCTTCAGTGTCGAAGGCTCTGCAGGAGTTTGATCTCGCTGTCAGAGGAAAGAAGAAGAGAGAGAAGTTCCTGAAGGATGGCAGAAAGAAAGACCTGACGGTAAAAATCATCATCAAAAATCACCTCTGATTAATTACCTGAGCGTCTGCTTACCTGCAACCTGTCTGTCAGTCTGAGGAGCGTGCTCAGTTTGAGATCTTGAAGGCCCAAATGTTTGCCGAGCGGGCAGCCAAAAGAGAGCGCCGACCAAAGAGGGCGAGGGCGATGCCCGAGGATGAGGCCCCGACAAAAGGTATCTGCCTCACTGTAGCTAACAGAACCACGCTAACATCAACCTGCTGACACTAATTCAGCACTCTAACTGAACCTGTCTATGCAGCAGCCAATCCGAAAGCAGGAAAAGGAGGCCGGAAGTCCATGTTTGACAAAGAGCTGACCAACACCAGCAGCAAGGCCCTGAAGCAGTACAGAGCGGGGTACGTATGGCTGTCTCAATTCAGTGGCTTCGTCCTTTGAAGGCCGCATTTGTAGGCCGATTACGTCACAGCGAGGCGACGGAGGCTGTTCGAAGACCCCTTCAAATGAGGTCGACAAACGTGTCCTTCATTTCCCTGGATTTGAAGGATGGGTTTGGCGTGTCCTTCGTGACCTACCACGATTCATTACACAGCAAAACTCAAACACAGCAATCGCAAAAGAGGCCCCAAGAAGTTTAAAATATGACGCAAAATAGTGTTACGATGTTTTCAGGCAAGAATGTAGAAACCTCAGCTATTTGCTCGATGTATCAAGACGTCACTTAATTGCTGCAGTGCGTCGATGTTTTTGGAGATGTCTGCTCCTGCCAGGTCAGCCAGGCATCGTCTGACCTGGCGCTCGAGGCTCGCTCGAACCGGCCCGTCAAACACCTGCTGCCTTTCGCTGCAGTGGAAGGTGAACAGATATAATTCACTCAGATGATGGCCAGCGGTTCAGGTTTGGTTTATTTCAGTGTACAAATCGATTTAGCTGAGATTAAAGTTAAGCTTCATAACTACATAGTTTTATTTAACTTTAATGTTTTACTTGAGAGCTGTCAATATAATTGGAAATTAATAATTTTCTCATCTTTCTCACCATCGAGGAATAATGTTACACTTGTTTTAACAGGTTATTTTGACTTTGAGCTGCCATTAACTATCAAAAGTTCACATTTTAACAGCTTTTCCACAGCTATGTTTCGTGCTGTCACAGTTGCTAGGCAACAGTAGCTACACTGAGGTAAGGGCCTGGTCCACGTCGGCCGGCCCCTTCAACACAGGTTATGTCTGTCTGTCCATTCACCAGCTTTGTCCCCTTACAGACCGTCCTTTGCCGACAGGAAGCGTCTGGGTCTGGACAGGAAGCGTCCCAGCGGGTCCAGGTAAGTCCTACCTTCTCTAACACTGATCTGAATGAGGTAAACATGGCTGACGCTCACTGTTTGTCTGTCAGGTTCAGAAGAAAGTGATGGAGGACATATTGGAGAACACAGGAAGCAGCTTCACATCATCTCTGTTTTCCTTTTTATTCATTACAGCAGTTTTAAATAAAGTTTGTATGTATTCATCTGTCGGTGGTTTGTGGCATCAACAACATGCACAGATTTGAGTAAAAGAGACAAACTAAAGGTCACATAACCAGCATTGAAAAGAAAAAATATGAACTCTTGATTTTACTGAAAGAGTCGACGGATCAGCTGATCGATGTCGTGTTTAGCGCTTCGGGCACCCGTGGATCAGGAGGTAGACCCGGCCATCTGCCACCTGGGCGGCTGCAGATTCTTGGGCCAGACACTGAACCACGAACCACCCCTGAAGCAGGGATGAGTGAAAGGCAGGAGACCAGAAGCAGCTTTCAGTGCTGAGGGGCTTTAGAGTGGGTCAGAGTGCACGAACAGCTGATTGTAAAAGTCTGATGTAAAGAACAATGATGGGCTGCTGTTCCTGTCATGTGACACTGAAATGTGGATGTTGGAAAGAACTTTAAATTCCAGTAACAATCTTTACAGTTTAATTCAGATGGCGAGCTGACAGTGATTCAGCTCACGTGCTTAAAGGCATTTAATGCTGAAATAAACAGGCAACATTGAGTGCGAAAGAGCTGAGTGACAGTCTGCACATGCATTATGATTCAACAACTCAGAAACGAACGTGTCTTGATGCAGGTCCATAAGCTGTTTTTAGCCTCAGTGAACTGTAAATCAAAAAAGATGTGACTGAAACACCGACTTTCAGCTTCAATTCAAAGAGTTTAACACGTTATAAAACCTGGGTCGTCTGTAGTCACCCAGGTTAGGTTTGTCTGTAGTTCTCCAGGTTAGGGAGATGTTTGTTGACCCACTAGTGTTCATGTAATCATGAGCTAAAGTGTGGAAAAAGGTGTGGCTCATTACAGTGAGTGTATTAACATCTTCAGTAAACTTAAAGAAACTCCAGAGAAAAGTTGATTCAAAGTGTTGAATTTGTATTTTAACGGTTTTCAAATTGATTAATTTTAAATGAGGGCCAAAGACATTTCAGTGAGTGAAAGAGGCCATCGTTAGGCTGTAAACCAATCAGAGAGCAGAAACCTTTGGAGTGTCCAGATCAAAGATCCGACTGACTTTTCAAAACAAGTAATGTGCTGACACCAACCAAAGGCCTGAAAGAGCACAAAGGACAAATACAGAGCACCACAGAATTATTTCCATGAGACACCTTCATAGAACAGAGTTTACAAGAAGGTGAAAACCACTGAACTCAACAAGGTCTAGATTTTTATCCTGTTCTCATATTTAAAACCATTTGTGCTCTGAAAATGGGTACTATGTACAAAATGTCTGTAATTTTATAGTTGATGCAAAAGTTTACTCTGCCAACTTGAACTGAAGAGCGAAGGTCTGCACTTCACATCCTGATTGATTGAAACTCTATGCTTCTGACTATATTAAAGTTTAAACATCTGGACATAAAAAACTCCAAAACATCAAATTACAAAAGATATTTCCGGGTTGTCACGAAGGAAACAATAACGAGAGCTTAGAAAAAGGGGAAAAGTCCTGCTGAGAAGGTGCTGACACCTGGCGGTGGTCAAAGTGCCATTATAGTAAAATCTGTGAAGTTTGGTGAATCTAGCTTGAACAATATTCATCTGTGGTGTGAATTTGAAGATCCTTGGTCACATTGTTCTCAGTGATGAGATTCACAAGATATTTAGAAAACTTGACCTCTGACCTTTAGCTTGAAGACAAGGTTGCTGGGATTCGAACGAGATGTTTAGTCGATACATTTATGGTGTGAATTTAAACATCCTAGGTCACGTCATTCTGGAGTTCTTGTGGAACAGACGAGGCAGCCAAGCTTATGACTATGGAACCTTATTTCTACTACTAAAAAATCATGATCTGTAACTCAAAAATTCAAGTTATTAACTCAAAAATTTGGTCTATTTTATCAAAATGTCAAGTTGTTTTCTCAAAATTTTAAGATATGTATGGTGGGGGGTATTTTGTTAGTGGTGGAAACAAGCTCCATACATAAGACCGCTGAGCTCAGCAGTGTCCATGTAAACAGTAAATAAAGTTTTTACACAGTTGTGTTAAAGCAGGTCAACTGGAGGCAGGTGACTTTCATCTGCCAATCAGCAATCAGCTAACCCATCAACTTTAGCTTCTTCACAGGTCTTTATTTCTTATCTAGATGGAGCCTAAGCAAGTAGAAAGGCTTTTATTTTGGTAGGTTTGCTTTACATTGGCTTCCTGAAATGACTCCTGACCACCCGCTGGTGGTTGATCATTTAATGCCAGAAAACATTAAATATTCACCTGATATTTTTATAAAGTCACAGCATTGACACTTTGTTTCCACATTTGGATGCTGTCTGAAATTTTAATAAATACATCCAATTATTTGTCATTAAGTCTATAATATTTAGTGCAACGGCAACATAGCAACCGGTGAACCGGAAAGGTTTTTTTAATCTGCTCATTTTGAATTTGATGCAGCAGAGTGTTTTCCTCTGAGCTTCTGTAAGACTGGACTGAAAAGACTGATGCTTCCTTTTCAGTAGGTGACAGGTCCAGATGCAGGCAGAAACTTTGCAGACCTTGATCTTCAACTCAGGTGGGTGAGGATCCCGTGGTTGTGGGTACGGATCCCGTGGTTGTGGGTACGGATCCCGTGGTTGTGGGTGAGGTTGAGAGATAGGAGACTCTCCACCTACCACCTCTCCAGGAGTCTCCAGGAGTGGTGATGGGTATGTTTGAATGGTATGACTGGCTAGAATGACGTCTTCCATAGAAAGAAGTTGTTTGCGGATGACTTGCTCAGATTTGCCCTGACTGACAAACTGAGTGGGTGGGATTGGAGGATTTGCCTCTCTGGGAAGGATGGCGTAGGGAGGGTTGGGAAGGAGTTGCCCCGAGTGGAGGATTTCAAACATCCCCAAACCAAATACATAAAAACAAATTCCTCGAATCACATGCTCTTTTGGCCAAACCACTAACACAGTTCAGATACTTAAGACACATCAGGTGCAACTCAACTACTCTTTTTGTGAAACACTAAACACATTCTCAGTCACTAAACACACTTCACACCTGCCTTGTCTGGGATAGGGTTACTGGGGCCCCTCTCTGGAGCCAGGCCTGGGGAGGGAGCTCAAGGGAGAGCGTCTGGTGGCTGAGCATTAGCCTGTGGTGCCCGGCCAGGTGCAGCCCAAAGAGATGGCATGGGCCCACCTTCGTGTAGGTCCTGTCGTGGGGGTCGGGTGCAGTGTGTGTCGGGCGGTGGCCTAGGGTGGAGGCCCAATTGTTTGGCAACAAGCATTAAAGGTAAAGCTTGTCCCTACTCTGAAATCACAGCAAGGGTATGCAGCGGGTCTGTGATGCGTCACATTATTGGAGGATTATGTCTCATTTAAAAGCTTTTATAAAACACCAGTATGTGTGTTAGCTATAACTATAGGCTGTTCGTGTAAGTGTAACCATGTGTAACTAATAAATAGACCAAAGTTTTCCTTTCATCAAAATATACCTGGAAAAATATTTGCTGAAGATTATGTCATAGATTAGCAGATGCAAGTGACAGCGTAAGTAAGAAAATGCTCCAGTGACATTTAGTGAAATAACCACAATAAAAAACCATATAAACAGAGTTAACTCACACTGTTCCTGTAACTGCAGCCTTCTGCCTCTAAAAGGGAGAATCAGAATTTCACTTAGATCAAAGTTACCTGCAGCTCAGCTTCACTGAAAGCTTAGGGTTTACCTCTGGACAAGAAGTAGAATCAACAAACAGCAGCTTCGGTCCGAGACATGTTGCCAGCATATTTTTTTAAATGATTAATAAATGTATAAGTGAGCTAATAGTATGTGATAACATCATCTTATACAAAGAAACAAGCAATCACCCATCAGGTGAACGTGTGTCCCAGCTGCGAGACACTCAGTGACAGAACAAACATTTGCTGCAGAATCACACCATCGTGCTGGCGGCTGCTGAGTGCCGTCAGTTCCCATCATGCTTTGCTGTGAGCCTCCAGCTGGTGGTTTAAATCTTCAGGTTTAGTTTTTATTCACATTTTGATTATTTTTAACTTCGATGTTCTGCTGGTTCAACTCTGGATTTCAACAGCTTCACTTGGTTCCGGTCCAGGCCTGGTCTGAGTGCGGTGATGGAGCACAGAGCTCAGAGTCAGAGTCTGACTCCCCCTCAGCAATGTAGGGCCGGACAGTGGTGCAGCAGGCACCTCCTTCCCCTCCACGTTGATCTCCCAGGTTGGTAGAGGAATAGAATCCATTGTTGAGGAAATCTAGGTTCTCTCTGGACTGGGAAATGGAAAAACCGCTAAAGGACCGCTCAAGCTCTTCATGGTCCACTGATGGAATGGAGATGGAGGTGTCACTGTCAGGCTTCACCTCCTCACCTCCACCCCCCATCACACTGGACCCCTCTCCACCCCTCTCCTGTCTCTCTGCCACTCCCCGGTCTCCGGTGCTGTGTCGATTTGATCGATTCCCGCTGTGTCTCTCTCCGGCCGGAGGTGGAGGCAGTCGAACCAGTGACCCATCCCCCACTGGACTAGGAGTATTACCATTGCTACGCTGGGGAGGGGGTGGAGCCTGCTGGTGGAGCTGGGAGCTGATTGGCTGCCAGGAAGTGGAGGGAGGACATGAGGGGGCATTGTAGTTCCTGTGTCCGGTTGAGCTGCTTGAGCGGACCATCTTCGTCACAATCCGAGTCTTCTCTACATGTTCACCAGGCAACACCCTACACAAATTGTAAACAACATAGTAAAAGTAAGCAACATTTCCTCAACAGTAAGTTCTAAGGTTATTGATAGGAAGTTCTGAGATTATACCCAGGACTCCTTTGGATGGCGCTCTCACTAAACATCCAGGGCCAGAAACGGTGAATTAACACCCCCGAATTAATTAACACCCCCAAGGCACACACACTAACTGTCAGGCTGCTCGAAGCTCAGGTCGACGAGGAGGAGTAGCAGCAATCTTCCATTCCAGCTTAGTAATTAATCAAATTCATTTGAAACTCTGAGACTTAGCCTTGTCCAGCCTAACTGGAAAATTCAAAAAACAGTTTTACACTGCCTGGCCAAAAATAAGTCATCACCTGGATGTAACTAAGCAAATAGGATAATATTGGATAATTACTGCAGGGGCAACAAGTTATTTAACCCCAACTGGTGCAATGAGCTGCTTCTCATTTCTTATGTCAAGGACACATCGAGGTCGTGGAAAAGATGTCAGTCTGTGTGAGAAGGGTCAGATCATTGGCATCATCAAGCAGAGAAGACATCTAAGAAGATTGTAGAAACTACTAACATTGGATTAAGAATTGTCCAACTCATTATTAAAAACTGGAAGGACAGTGGGGACCATCGTCTTCCAGGAAGAAATGTGGCCGGAAAAGAATCCTGAGTGACTGTGATCAGCGGTCACTTAAACGTTTGGTGAAATCAGATCGAAGAAAAACAACAATAGCACTCAGGGCTGTTTGACAGTGAAAGTGTGAGCATTTCCACACGCACAATACAAAGGGAACTCAAGGATTGGGACTGAACACTGTGCAGCCTTAATAAAACCATTAATCAGTGAGGCTAACCAGAAAAAAGGCTTCAGTTTGCTAGGGAGCATACAGATTGGACTCTGGAGCAATGGAAGAAGGTCATGTGGTCTGATGAGTCCTGGTTTACCCTGTTCCAGAGTGGTGGGCATCAGGGTAAGAAGAGAGACAGGTGAAGTGATGCACCCATCATGCCTCATGCCTACTGTACATACAAGCCTGTGGGGGCAGTGCTGTGATCTGGGGTTGCTGCAGTTGGTCAGTTTCAGGTTCAGCAACATTATGTGCTCAAAGAATGAGGTCAGCTGACTGCCTGAAAATACTGAATGACCAGGTTATTCCGTCAATGGATTCTTTCTTCCCTGATGGCATGAGCATACTCCAAGATGACAATGCCAGGATTCATTGAGCTGGAACTGTGAAAGAGTGGTTCTGGGAGCCTGAGACATCATTTTCACACATGGATCGGCCACCACAGAGTCCAGACCTGAACCCCATTGAGAATCTTTGGGATGTTTTGGAGAAGGCTTTGTGCAGTGGTCAGAATCTGTCATCACCACTGTGAGATCTTGGTGAAAAATTAAGGCAACACTGGATGGAAATAAATCTGTGACGCTGCAGAAACTTATCAAAACGATGTCACAGCGAATGCATGTAATCAAAGCTAAAGGAGGTCCAACCAAATATTAGTGTGACCTTTTTTTCTTTTGGTGGCAATTTTTTTCTTTTTGGCCAGGCAGTGTATTTGCTATTAACTGTCTTCCACCTGGGCCTTACTCAGAGTTTCTGTCTGATTTCTCAGACTTTTCATCTGATTTAGTGCTCAGTTCAGATAAAATCATTATATTGAGTGATTAACACCTATGTAGATGCTGAAATTTACAGCCTCAACACTGCATTTAATCTATTATTAGATTCAGTTTTCTACTCCAAAAATGTAAATCAGCCCACCCACCACTTTAATCACACTCTGGATATTGTCCTGACATGTGGCATAGAAACTGAAGACTTAACAGTATTCTGTTTGATCACTTCTTAATAACATTTACATTTACTTTAATGGACTACACGGTAATGGGGAACAAGACACCTATGGAAGCATCATCAAGGGAACTGTTTATCCTGAATTGCCCGGGATGGGGCTACGGGGCCTGGGGAGGGAGCTTGAGGGAGAACATCTGTGGTGCCTGGCCAGGCACAGCCTGAAATTAAGGTATGGGCCCACCCTCCTGTAGGCCCAACCCCCGCAGGAGGTGTCGTAGCAGCTGGGTGCAGTGTGTGGCCTAGGTTGGAGGCCCTGCCATACCAAGCCCTGCACCTTTAGGCTGAGAAAAGGGTCCTCACTGTTGTATTTGATTATGCACTGAATGACAGTTCAGAGTACCCACTGTTCTTGGATTCACTGGGCGGGGTGTTAAGGGTGCTCTGTCCAGTGACTCCATCGTCCTTCTGGGAGACATTAAAACACACACGAGCAAAAACAGTGAGACCTGGAGGGGCATGATTGGAAGGAACAGCCTGCCTGATCTGAAACCGAATAGTTTTTTGTCATTAGACTTCTGTGCAAACCACAGCTTGTCCATAATGAACACCATGTTCGAAGATAATGATGTAAATAAGTGCACATAGCAGCAGGACACCCTGGGTTGCAGGTCAATGATTGATGATATAATCGTATCATCAGATCTGCCTTCTGTTGTGGAAGCAGAGTCTGGGGATGAGGGGGATGACTCGCCCATCACTGGGAGTGAGGTCACTGAGGTAGTTAAACAACTCCTCGGTGACAGGACCCGTGTTGTGGACGAGATTTGCCCTGAGTTCCTGAGAGCTCTGGATTTTAAAGCACCTCTGCAACACTGCGTGGAGATCTGGGGTGCTCTGGATTGGCAAAGCAGGGTGGTTGTCCCCATCTTTAAGAAGGGAGACCGGGGGTGTGCTCCAACTATTGGGGATCACACTTCTCCCCAGTAAAGTCTTTGCCAAGGTGCTGGAAAGGAGGGTCCATCCATTAGTTGAACCTTGGATTTAAGAAGAACAACGCGTTTTCATCTGCAGAACGCTGGATCAGCTCTCCGTACTCTGGAAGACATTTGAATGTGCATAGGAGTTTGCCCATCCAGTCTACATGTGTTTTGTAGACTTGGAGAAGGCATTCAACAGCGTCTCTTGGGGTATTCTGTGGGAAGTGCTGTGGGAGTATTGGGGTGTCTGGCCCATTGTTGCGGGCCATTCAGTCCCCATACAATTGCAACAAGAGCTTGGTCCACATTGCCTGAAACACATCAGTTAGTTAAACTGCAGGAATGTCTTAAAGACATAAAGGCCTGGATGACCTCTGACCTCCTGCTTCTAAACTCATCAAACTGAAGTTCTCGTACTCGGCTCCACAAACCTTAGAAACATGGTGTCTAAGCAGGTTCTTCCTCTGGATGGCATTACCTTGGCCTCCAGTAACACTGTGAGAAACCTTGGAGTCATGTTTGACCAGGATATGTCCTTCAGTGCACAGATTAAACAAACATGTAGGACTGCTTTCTTTCATCTGTGCAATATTTATAAAATCAGAAACATCCTGTCTCAGAGTGATGCTGAAAAGCTGATTCATGCATTTATTACTTCTAGGCTGGATTATTGTAATTCACTATTATCAGGCTGCCCTAACAGCTCCCTGAAAAGCCTTCAGCTGATCCAAAATGCTGCA
>VOQJ01025080.1:10849-24394 GCA_015052665.1 Apistogramma diplotaenia | reverse complement strand
AATTTGGAACACGGCGAAAGGGCATTTCAAATAGCAAGATGAGAGGCTCGCAGGGTAATCGTGGAGCCTTACACTCCGCTTGAGCGGGGTGTGCGGAGGCTCACAGGCGGCTCGAGCGGGGATCACAGCGACTCACAGCCGGTCGAGTGGGGTTCGCGGTGGCGCACGGGCGGCGAGGACCTTTATCACCGCTTGCGGTTTTAATTCTACTTAAGTAAGTTCACAAAGTCACGTGCCAATGTGTTGCACAAGTTCTTTTTTATCAACGCTCGCATCCAGATGAGTGCCTCGCTGGTTCTGCTTCAGTAGGTACACGCACACAAACGCACACACACACACATGCAAGCATACTGATAAATCAATGAGCACACACAAAATGACTACACAACCCTTACACATACACACCTCTTGTCTTATTGGAAGCAGCGTGGCACAGAGCCCTTAGCAGGCGACAGCGGTAAGTGATGGATGCTGCAATGTTGACAGGAGGAGTAATTATGCTTTGTCCCATGGTTCCTTGTATGGGGGCCACCCATCACTCTCCATTACGCCCCTGTGTTGTGGCAGCCTTCCACTTTGTTTAGCAAATGAAATGCTTTTCCACCTGAGTGCTTTGGAGAAATAAGGAGAGGCGTGGTGAGGGTGAATGTCATAGGATACAGAAAAGAGGGTTCATGTAGATTCGGGGGAAATACACATGAGGGCAAAAGAGACCATAATTGCATATAACAGAAATGCAATACATCAGTGATGCACATCTGATTTGATAACAGTGGCAGATAAATGTGTTACACCCACACACAGCGGTCTATGCATGCTTTCCTTATTACATGTTGCTTTTATTTCACAAACATCAAACAGAGAGATAAGAACAGTAACAGAAAATTACTATTGCCTCATTTCATGCAACACTGTGAAAAAAATCATTCTTTCAGTTTTTTGTCATCGAAAAAAGGAAAAGCAATTATTGACACTGGCTTTGGAATGAGCTTAAAATGAAAGGAAAGGAAGTTTTAGTCAAAAGTGTTTTGTTTGGAGAAGGACGCAGAATATGGCTCACATAGAAATGATTGACTCCTTGTTGTTTTTCTATAGCAGCCGTGTGTTTGAGATGTATTCTGAATTTGTTGTATCAGTGCTTTATATGCACTATTTTCCCCTTAAAGATAAAATAAATGTTTGAAAAAGTGGTGCTAATTGTGAGAGGTGTGTGTGTGTGCAGCAAGCACAGGTCCTAACTAATCATGTCAGATACAATGAAAGCTATTTTAAACAGATCTGAATGTAGCTCTGTCCTCAAATGTCTTTGTGTGTTGTGCTCACAAAGTTTTAAAGCAGCTGTCTTATGCTAGTCACACTAGAGAGAACAGTGGACACTGCTTTGGAGGACTTGATGTCTTCGAAATGGTCACTTGGAATACGTGGAGTAGGTCTGCAAACAATTGCTAAGATTTGGGTCCATCCAGAACCTCCTAAATTTGAAACATAATTTTGAAAATACCTCCACAAACAGTAACGTAGTTGCTGAAGGATGGCAGTTTAACTACAAAATGACATAGGTGCACTAAAAGGTGACTTCTTGCAGGGTCTTGCAGATGCAATGCTTTCAGGCTGCAGGTTGCATATCTAACAAAACAGTGTTGTGCATTAAGGTTTATGGCTGGTGAGGCACTGACGTCATCACATCAGATCTACTAACATATGAACCTACAGAGTAGCTTATTCACCATTTGATTGACAACAGTCAACATGTTAACATTAAAATTTCATATCAGTATTCTTTACATATACAAACTAGCAAAGAAAAAAATAACTTAGAAACGTTATTATCTCCATACCTTTATTTATAAATGAAGTCCATGTGCCGCTCCTTTTGAAGGAAAGCATTGATAACTTGTTTGGTAGATGGTAAATGGACCAGTTCTTATATAGTGCTTTCTACTATTTCTGAGCACTCAAAGCACTTATACAACTCTTACTAACTGTTTACTGTAGCTTGCTGTCTAATTCTATTATTCTGCAGCCGAGGAGCCGTAAGAAAAATCCCTGGGATCACCAGCACCCCCTGCCATGAGGCACGAGAACTGCGTGCCTCACCTTGTGCCTTTTCGCAGCAGTTTCATGGTCGCTCAGCACAAGAATATGTTACACACATACAGTTGTTGATTAAAAAACACTGCATTATATACACCAGCTAAAATATAGAAATTTAGTTCATACAGTATAGTAAAAATATTTGAACTTAACAGCGACATGCAGAGGGACAGCAATACGGTTTCACTGCATAGCATGCAGCACAGTTAGCATAGTCATTACACAATCCATGGTGAGGCTCAGTGGGCTGCTGCCTCACAGCTCATCTCTTCTTAGTAATTGAACAGTAAATGTGGAAAAGAAAATCGAAAAATGGGGAAGTTAAATGGAAAATAACTTTAGAATTCAAATCATTGAATAAATATAACAATTAATTAATTTTCAAAATGTCATATTTCTATGATGACAGGTGAGGCCCGGCCTCACCTGCCTCCCCTGACTGCAAGTCATTGGTACAAAATGCCCCACAGTTTGTGCTACTAGTTTGAGGAGAGTTTAAATTTCCCACAGTCCTGTGTTCCTTGAAGTAGTCTCACATTCTGTTCCGTGCTGAAGTTTTTCAGAGTTTTCTGTTTATGAGAGAAGTGTGCGTTTATGAAGAAAGTGAGTACATGTTATTGGAGGTTGTCACGCTTATCACTCTGGCCTTTAAGTGGAGTTCTGGCCGACACTCCAGGCTGAAGGTGGGATCCAAACACGTCCAGCACCTCACAGTCCGATAAGTGTTAAGCTTTCTCCCCTACACATACGGTCGCCAAATGCGAAAGAATTAATTGCAATCACCAGGCAACCACTGAGTCACAAAGAGGTTGCAGTCCTGGTTTTTATTTTAATGTTACTGAGCTATTTTTGCACTGTTACAACAGCCTGCCACCTGGCGATATCCTCTCAGGTAATGCTGTTGTACCCTTGCCAAAGAGGTAAATATTTGCACTCTTTGTGTGTTACAGTGTTAATTTAATAACTTATTTTGGAACAATGAAGATGCAAATTTCCATCAAACATCAATATATAATAGACTGGCAGTGTGTTTGGGGTGCACCACGCCTCTCTCTCTATGACAAAATTAACACAATTAATAAATGAATCAAATGTATATACTCTATGGCACTATGCTGGTTGTATTAACAATTGAAAGCTTCATATTCCATCAGTATCTGTATCACCAAGATCACAGGAAAGTTTGAACCAATAACATAAAACCTAAACATAAACTGATTAGGGGCTAAGCACTAACAGTGTGAATACCCTTTTGTATGTAGCACTGCCTTTTTGAGGGCCTAAAGAGGCTCAAAAACACAAGGAACATTGCACAAATGCCAGGCCTGGTGGAAATGTATTTATTTTATGGGTTTCACACATGTAGAGTAAAAAAGTGTGGTAATAATCTGTCCCTGAACGCAACACTATTGCCACATTTCCATTAGTACCACCTCAGCGTGACTCAACTTAGTTTGTAGCCATTTCCACTAGGACCTGGTACGGGGTACTTTTTTAGTACCCACTTAGCCGGGGTTCCAAGCAATCCGAATATGTGACATCAAAGAACAGCATGCCAATCACTGGCTGATTGCTTTTTTTGTTTTGTTTTTTTTGTTGGGTATCTATGCAACCACAGACTACTAATTGTTATCTCACATTAAAAATTTGAATCTTTTTTTATTGCTCGAAACCACAACTACCTATTTAGCCTTCAAAAAGGCACCCGTGGTTACCAGTAACTAGCTTTAGGGTTTAAATTCATGTAAAATGTACTGACAGAGTTGATGTTTACTTTAGCCAATTCCTAAAGGGTGTAAAACAACAATGTGTTGGCTGTGCTGTTATTTAGGTTTGTGCGTGACAGTGTGTTTAGCTCGATAAGAATCCCACCACCTGGATCCTGAAGGCATTATGAGCAATGATTGGCGGGAGTCATTAATGTTATCAATCATCATTTGCCTCAGCACATTAGGAGCATGTGTATAATCAAGCCTCCAGCCAAGGTCAAAATTATGAAATCATTATGATCTTTTCCATCTAAATGACAAGACTAATCACCACACCTCGCTACTATTACACCGAGTGTGTCCTTATCCGTATGTGTGTGGGCATGCATATGAGTGAAGTTGTTGCTTGTACAGTGATTAATCCTTGCTGTTGGGGGTTAATAAGAGTAATTTGGCCATGTGTAATGGCTCCAACTTCCCCAAGTCTAATGGCATTATGCTTTTATTATGCAGCTTGTTTCTCTCAAGCTTGTTAGGGGGATGAAGGAGCTGTGTAGGTCGAAGAGAACACACAAGAGCGTGGGGCT
Organism: Apistogramma diplotaenia; assembly: GCA_015052665.1. Classification (NCBI taxonomy): domain Eukaryota; kingdom Metazoa; phylum Chordata; class Actinopteri; order Cichliformes; family Cichlidae; genus Apistogramma; species Apistogramma diplotaenia. The sequence goes on along the minus strand of VOQJ01025080.1, from coordinate 20,004 downwards.
ATATTTAGCCAAAGGAACCTTTTTACCCCGGCCCTGTCATTGAGTGAGAAAAGTTTGTGATGTTCTTGATGCAAATAGCCTCATTTCCTCACTCTCTGCTCCACTAACCGACTAAATCCACACGATACAGGAAAGCCTCGAGACCTAGTTAGGGTAGGTGAACGCTAGAATAAATTTCAATATGAATGGTTCCATTAAGTCCGTTTTCGACAGGCTGAGCATAATATTATTTAGAAGCAATGCTGTGAGATGATAACAGGAGAAGGGAAAAAAGCACCAAGCCGTCCAAATATAGAAAGCAGACTGGTACTGGGGTCTAACTTAAATGGGTTTACTCTCTGGAAGAGGGAAGTTGAAGAATCATTTGACGAGATTATTTCCCAATTGTTGTTGAATTCCTGTACTCCTGCCAGCCTCAAAACACGAGCAAAACTTTCAAATGAAGTGCTAACCATGAAAAGCAACGGTCACAACAACAATATTACTAAATTCAGCTCATTTTTTTGAGACTTTGCTAAGATTACTGCAAATAAATTGCAAATAACCAGGCCCAGATGTCTACCGTGTAACCACAGGGGTGAGTGTGTGACGATGGGTGTTTGAAGTCTACTTTTGAAAAAATTTATACGAGGTTTTAAAGGAAATTCTATGATGATCTAATATAACATTCCTCAAACACTGGGACTGCTGTGGCTCAGGAGGCCGTCTAATAATCGGAAGGCCGGCGGTTTGAACCCCAACTCCTCTACACATGCATGTCGTAGTATTCCTGAGCAAGATGCTGAATCCTGAGTTGCCCCTGATGGATTCATTGGAGTGCGTGTGAGAGCTTAGGAATAGAAAGAAAGCGCAATGGGTGAATAAAGTTTGGTTAACATTAGCAGTGCTGTTACCAGCAGCCTTCTTTCCCAACATGCCTGCGCACCATGTGGTTATTTTTGATGTGGTGCTAGCGTCAACTGTCGCTGTACGTTAGCATTAGCCATTAGCATTGAGAAAATATAAATATGAAACAAATATTTAGTTTAACAAGTGCTTCTGTCGCCGACTAACAACAGCAGCAACGTCTAATTGTTTACCTGACTGACCATAGTTTTTACACATCACAATTCTGTAGTTAGTTTACTTTGTAGGTGTCTCCAGGAGCACATTCACAATGATGACACATACACACAAACTCAAGGCTAAAATGGCACCAGTTACGCTATCATGGCTGGTAATAATCTACTACTATTTGCAATAAATCTAAAGGCTTTCATATCTATAAAAGCACAAGGTCCATTTAAATTGCTGTAGTGTCGATATGCCACCTGTGATGATGAGGTTGTGGTTTGAACCAGCTCAGTGGGCATGAGCACACCGTATTGCACACAGCAGTATAATATTGTGCTGATGCTGCTCAATAAACATTCAGCCAGCTTTAGAGCTTTTTACACTCATTGTTATTGGAGGTTCCCTTATCTTTTTTTAAAAAGCATTATAGTGAAAAAATGCCAGTCTAACATCTGGCACTCAACACAACAGATAACTCCGGCAGACAAAATGGCAACCCGAGCCTCTTATTAGCTAGCGCAACACCTGTTGTGTAAACATTACTGCTAACAAACTAAAGGCTATTCACTCCAATGCCAGCAACGGAAGACAGCCGCTATCAGTCACACAGCGTAAGCGCCAAGTTAACCATCTTACTCAGGTCTGGACTTCACTTTCAAACAAGTCAGGTCAGCGGGGGAAGCTTTTTAGAAAACGTTTGTGCTGTTCTATTTGTTGGTTCTCTTTTAAGCATTATTGACCTGTCAAACCACTGGCTGAACATCTGTGCATATGACCCTACTTGCCTTTCTTGCCTCTCTGTAAAACACTGGTCATCCATGCAGAGTGAGCTGGACATGGACATTTTGGACAGTGATTGAAAAAAACAACAGAAAAAAACCCTCCAAAAAAATGTAAAATGTGTTCTGTTTCTCTGCTCCACTTGTAGTCTTCAGGCTATGTGTGCTTGCGTGCGCACGTGTAAATGTCTGTCAGGCACCTGTGTAAGGCAATTGCAACACCTGGGATTTCAGTGTGCGCCCTGTCGAAATCTACCAGCCCGCTGGCATTTTAACAGGCCCTTTGTGTTACACACAAATGTTACTGCGCACACCGAAGCTCATAAAGCTGTCAGGCTGCTCAGTGAATAGTATGTTAGTTAGTTAGTTAGTTAGTTAGTTAGTTAGTTAGTTAGTTAGTTAGTTGTCTGCAAGCTTTATATTCCACAATAATATTAGATATGCTGAGTGAAACTTTACCAGGTATAAATCAACAGGTATAACAATTACAGTCATTGCCATCATGCTAACATTAGCTAAATGACACTCCTAGTCTTTGGTGATAGTTTTTGATCATCTTATTTTTACTCTGCTGTAATTCCTCACTGAAGTGCATCAGTGCCTTTGCTTTGCTGCCTCTCTTTTCTCTTGCTCAATTCTCGAGCAGCTCATTCCAAGTTCAAGCCATGTAAGACTTGATGTGACCTGTCTGAGCATCCTGACATCTTCCATGTTGCCATTGACCTACATCTACTCTGTATATGACAATTTTGCCAATATAGAACACCCAAATGGAAATTGTACAAGAAAAAACCCAAAGGTGATTTGAAAGGTAGTTAATCCCTAACCTTATTCAAAAATGGTTCGCTGGTGACTTGGTGGATGTTAGGAGATTAAAATTCACTTTACTGGGACTGCCATTAGCAATAGAGCTTTTGGAGACTGGTGTTTTGTTTTTTTCTCGCAGGGTTAACGCAGGACTCAGAATTTCACCTCAAGACTAACAGTCTTCTAGAAAGCACATCACTAACAAAGTTTAGAAGATCTGTCACCATGGGGATCTCAAACCTTACTCTTTCAAAAACGCGACTATAACGGTGTTCTACATTTTCCAACAAAGTCACAGAATATCAAAAAAAACATCACTGTGTAGCTGGAACGTCAGAAACAGACTGTGTCTGTGGCGTGAAGTAAACTTCTCTGCCTGGTAGCGTCTCTTAAAAAGAAAAAACACATCCGGGCAAAATTGTGCCTGACGCAAAAGCCTTTTATCTGAAGCCCAGGAGGGTAACATCTGCAACAAGCAGCTTCTGGTATATTCCTGTCCCCCTGGGAGAAAAACAGCTGTCACAGATGTTACCTAGAGGCAGGAACACACAAATCCTACATACAGTCCAACCTCAGAACCGTTAATATACAGGAACTGCCTTACGTGGAACTTGAGACAAAGAAGGTAGGCAAAAGTGAGATGCTTGCTGGCGTCTCTCGCAGTTTTTAACATTACTACAAATCATCCACCGAAAGCAGCAAATTATGAACTATTGCAGAGCCATAAGTGCGCAAAATGTCTATGTGCACCGAACACAATGAGCACAAAAGACCCGCACACACAAGCAGCACAGTCAGGCCTGTCTCTAAGAGAATATTATTGTGACTCATTTTATGCACAAAGTCAGCATTTGTAGCAGCAGCGATTATAATTATTGTGTGCGCAGACATATATGGAATGTGACCTTTCCAATCATTAAAGTAATATGGCATTTTTATTGTGCTGCAAATTGATGTACTATTCAGCTAATAGTAGCCTATTTATTAGGTCTGTTCATCCAAAGTACAAAAAACCTGCTGTTTTCTCAAAACCAGGCAGTGACTCCTGACCTTACTCAGTGCACCTAAATAGCCCCAGAACAACTAAGTGTTAACTCATGAGCATCACACATATTACAGAGAAGCCTGGCAAAAGACTATTATAAATATATGATAGTGTGGAAATATACACATCATTGTACATGATACAAAGCCTGATCGTTTTGACCTAATTACAACGTCAGAGTCATGGTGGCACTAAAGAACAAGTTAAGGCTCATCCTCTGAGTTCTATCCTCTTGAAACCATGAATGTCCAGATATCTTTTAAACAACAAGGTTGAGTTCTAAGAGCTCCATCATATTGTGCCAAGTCTTCTGTTGCTCTCACCACTGATGCATGGTGGGCAACGGAAACCTACGTGACTGTGACTGCTCACTGCATCACAACTGAGTGGGAGATGCGAAGTGCGGCGCCACAAACACGGCCCCCTGTCTGAGAGTTACAGAGGCACAAATCTGGCACGGGTAGAAGAGTTGAATCTAAAAAAAGTGTGAATAGCAATATCCCACTCGTTACAGATAATACTAAGAATAAGATTATTGTGGTGATAAAAGCTGGACTGAGGCCACAGATGCCTTGCTTTGCTCATCTGATTGTTTTAACATGCCAGGGGTGAATCTCAGTAAAGCAGGCAGCCCCCGCCTCCTCGGGAGTACCAAGAAGAGCAGCAGGCAGCTATATGCTCTCAAATATCAGGCAAGACTCAGGCAAAAAAAAAAAAAACAGACATTTTTACGTTGTCTAATGATGACATGAAAGTGACAGAAGAGGTGTTTCAGCTGCTTAAAACCCTCAAACACTTACCAACAGTTATTAAGCATTGAATCGGCACCATCTGTGTCCAGGATCTTACTTCTGAAAGCAAAGATTTTACAACTCATGGCCCCAAGTGTACAGTAGGAGCTGCCATTAAAGGGGACCTGAGCTTCAGGCACACTGACCTTACAAGACTACTTTCATAGACCTTCTGCACAGGATCCAAGATCCAAGTCTCTGCCTCACCCAGACCCTGCTCTGTGCAGGATGACCTATAGTGATCTCACAACAGAGACTGTGGAAGAGGTAAAGAAAAAAACAACAACACAACTTCAACTAAAACAGGTTGCCTGTTTTCAGCCCAGCACCTGGGGGTGGGGTTAGCATTAGCAAGTTAATGCTAACCACTAAAAGCTGACCCCGCTTACTAATTGAGTGATGGGGCCTATGCCTAGTTACATTTCTCGAGGTGAATGTTCAGAAGGTTCAAAAGGGACGTTCAGCTGTATACGTAGGACTGACGCAGAACCCTAAATCAGGCCTAATTGGAGCAATTTCTTGCATAGAAACCAGGAGCATTTCACTTGTAAATCATGCATTCAACATGTCCCAGATTGCGTTTGCAGAAATCACATAAAAAGTGTACTCAACAAAAACATAATGCAGATGTTTTATCAATCAGCTGCTAAAAGCACTTCCTACATTCAAATATCCATCACCATGTTGTGAGCATAAACTATCATATTTTTAACAACAACAGGAAGTGACATCTTTCTGGGAACTGTAGTTTTTTCTTAAAGGCCTTTCAAAGGAATGTCAGACTAAGCCTTTCTGAATGCAAGCGGGGCTGCAACTAACGATTATTTTAGTAATCGAGTATTCTATTGATTAGTCCATCGATAAATCGAGTAAATATGAAATACTTTTTTGTATTAACAATTCATATGCATATTTTCACTTTTGTACTGCAGTTTTTCTGTGTGATTGTAGCAGCAACAAAGTTCCCTTTAATTCTGCTGTTGATCAGATGGTTTGGGGGAGGGGTGAGTTTTTTCGGTACCGTATGATCGCTCGTGAGTGCTAATGGCAGCGCCCGCTAGCAAACTGTGGTTATAGCGATCCGTTCTGGAAGCTACAGCTGAAGTAAAGAAAAAAAAATAAGAGCTGAACTTCTCAGCACAAATCACACACACAAAGACAAGCGGAGGTGTGGAAAAACATGTCAGCGATGAGCCACACCTTGTTAAAGGGTCGTTTATTCCAAATGATGGAAATCTGTTGCGGCGCCGGAGAGCGTTAATGTTGCTAATGTAGATGAAAAGCTCTGCTTACACGGAGACACCTGAGCTGCATTAAACGAAGCATCAAAGCAACAAATTTGTATTCAGGTTACTCTGAGAATCAACGAATCCCTAAAATTAGATACATTTTCAATTTGTGTATCAAAATACACAAAGGTTGGAATTTGCCTTTCACTCTGGGATTTTTTTAATTGAATAGGAAACTTGAAATTTTCATTTGATCTTCATTTTTCCTCTTAATTCCCCTCCCATTCATGCCAGTTATCATTTCAATTTCTGTAGCCCACGAAATCAAGCGTGAACGCAAGCGCATAGCGAGATTGCACACACACATGCCCGTGCATTGTGGTAGATTGCAAATTACAGTGTTGCCAGCTTAGCAATTTTGTTGTTGTTATTCGTCTCTCCTACAGCCCCGATTACAACGACATGCAGACAATAAATTATGTAAACTAGGCAATGACATGTGGCTCTCAGTGCCTTGATGGCAAGCCACTGTGGGTGGGTGTTCTCCACATCAGGGGGGATATACTGTAGTGACTGCAAAGAGGTTTCCACAAAGTAGGCATCCATGTCTCTTTGAAACGTAATCTCAAATTATAAGCTCAAGTCAATTTTTTTCAATCACTTTTTTTACTTTTCAGAATGTTAACAGTATTTTTTAATATGGGTCAAACTGCATTTGAGCAAATTTTTCTTTTAATATATTTTTAAATTATATAAAAATAACCCTTTTTAAAGGGTTGTTGTGCAAGGCCAGGGGAGAGGGTAAAGTTTAATCTATTCTATATATCTACGTTTATTTTGATGATCATCATTTATAGCTCACAAAAATAAAAGGCCCAGTATCTGACAGTTTAAATACCTCACTGCGTCTCAATCACGCAGCAGCACATTCACACATGTTAAAAATAATGACTGTGGTGAGAATTTGACTCTATTTGCAAACAGAGCGATTGCTCAGCAAGTTAGAAGCCACCTAGTGTCTCATCCAGGTTCCAGCAGCGTTCAGCTCCATGAGCTGCACTGCTCCCGCTGGCTGCTTCTGTTTTCACAGACCCTCTCAAAGACCCCCCCCCCAAAAAAAGGGGGGGAGTGTGCAGCAGGATTTAAAGCCACAGACACTGAAGCCTATTAGAAACTGAGCTCCAAACCAGGAGTATATGAATATGGTACAGACCTGTGTGCTAATGTGTGCTGAAAGCTGAAATACACACTGACATGAGACTAACATTTATTTGCCTTCAAGTGGTTAAGTGTGAGACCCTTCGGCCTCCCTGTGCATTTGTAATAAAGTGGTATTTTAATTTTTTTTACAAGGCTGCAAACATCCACTTGAGTTTGCTTATAATACATGTATAGCAGTCCTTCTGATATCAGACCACATGCTTTCAAGTGCAGTGCGGCAGCAGAGCCTTGCTTCACACCCAAGTCAGTCATTATGCATGCATGCTCTTCATCCACGCTGCACATCCCTGGCTTGTGTTTGATAATTTTAGCCTAGTTTCTAGCCTCCTACAGCATCAACACTGAAGATACAGACAGAGCACAGGCTGCAGCCAAAGACAGATACAAACACTGTGCACGCACAAGTTTAGTCTCAGATCTCAATGCAATGTTTGCCATGTGACCCATGTGTGTGTGTGTGTGTGCGTGTGTGTTACCCCCTTGGCTCCGCTTGGCTCAGCACTCTGATAATGCTGGAGACAGACCAAGGGCACCTCTCCCTTACCGTTCTCGTCAGCTGGGTGCGTAAACGGGGGCTAAATTCATTCTCGGGGAAAAAAAACATAATAATTTAAAAAATCCCTCTGGATAATTTCAGGAAATGTTATCACAGAAATATGCACCCCAAAAGCACCGGCATATGCCCCGGAACGCCCCGCAGTCGGAGCTGAAAGTACGTCCTGGCCCCTCATGGGCATCTTTTGAAGTGAAATCCATTTTACACTTTTACAGGTCAAAACCCAGAGGAGTGAATCCAGATTACTGTATCAACTTTTTGCCTTTAAGTTTAAAGCCTGCATTTGGCATGTGTTGTAGTAAAATACTTAATCCCTCTAATTACGGTTTAGCCACTTTTTAGTGAGCCAAAACAAATTCTATTATACTTAATGAGCTGAGCGCTTAAATAGAAACTGAGAGACACAGAAATGATGCGTCTGCTTACATAAATTACACTGCATTATGGGAAAATTGGGCAAAAAAAAAAGCGCACATGCTATGGACTGAATACACACACTTTACGAAGTGAAAGAGTGCAAATGCTTTGTTGGTGGATTTCATTCATGTCCACATCAGTGAGGGAAACACGTGCTTCTTCATTTATGACCTGGGTCACTGATAAGACTGGAATCACAGTATTGGTCCGTCAAGCTGAATAAGGACTTCACACACACACACACGACAAGCTAATACTGACTGAAAATGATGCCTATCGGCTGGATAAGATTGAGTGCACTTGCTAACAATTCATCACATGTCAGATCTGCTCCTTTGGCCTGACATTCAACGCATGGTATCAATAACACCCCCTCCCCACACACACACACACACACACATGTTGGTTCCTTAATTATTTATTGGTGCCGCTATGAAAGCTGTTTTGCAGATATAAATAAACAAGAAAATGAGCGCGGACAGCAGCAGGGAATTTATGGATCTCAGCTAGGAGCAAACAGTTCTTCATCTTTTGTGCCAATGATTCCATGAATCAAGCTTATATGAGGAGTTTTTGCCATCAGTCGGGAAATGAACATTTTTCCATCACGACTGCGAGTGATTCCTGAAGGCTGCTGCAAGACACTGCCTCCGGGTGCGACGTGGTACGCGGTGCTGCACTGGAAACCTCCCGCGCTTGCCGATAGGTTGCAGTGGTCACCAGTAGGAAGATGGAGACTCGTCCATTTGCCAATTAAAAGTTGCATTTTTTGAAGTGGCTGCTACTGTAAGAGTGAGGTCTTAGTAAAGCCAACTATATGCACGGCTGCAGTCAGTTTATATTTGCTTCATTATTTATTCATTCATTCAATTACTCAAGTAACTAATCTGACCTTATATCCAAACAGAATATTCTATATTAAGCACCTGGCGGCCTCACGTCCCCGGGGATTTTACTCCAAATATGAAATGCGCATTGCTTCATATTGCAAAGATCTGCAGCAGACAGGACACATATTAAAAAAAAAGCAGAATGCAAATAACACAATTGAATTTTGGAAGTTGCCATCCCATCTCCAAAGTCTGTTCAACCATCTGCTCTCTTACGTTACGTTTATAACAACTGAGGCTGAAGGGATTAAAGATTCACTTTCTCTTGTAATTTGCAATTTTGTAAATCAATTCTGATGATGTGCTTTTTTTTTTTTTTTTTTTCTTCGTTTTTTTCTTTTGTGCCCATCTTCTGCACTAAAACCTT
>VOQJ01025068.1:0-11004 GCA_015052665.1 Apistogramma diplotaenia | reverse complement strand
AAAGAACAAAGTATTAAACTGTATTAAATGTCACATTATAAGTTATCTACTGGACTAATTTAACACCGTTGTTCCCAACACCATGCATTCACCTGTTTTAATGAACATCATATCACATGTCCAAAATGGTGTAAAGTGGGTTGATATCAGCTGATTGCAAAAAAACTATTGTGTTGTAATTATAGTACATAACTGTCACATTCATTGAACCATTCAGTGAACTCCCGTGTGTCTGCCTTTATGTTTGTCCTTTAATCTGTCACCATTCTGTATGTGTGCATGGAGTCAAAGTTAACACACTGCACTCTGCTGGTTGCAAGAGAAACTACAGCCTTGTAAACATCCTGTCATCCAAATCCACAAACGAGGATCCTGTGTATCAATATCCATATGAAGGACTTTTCCATATGAAGGACTTTTAATGCCTCCAAAAACTGTTTAACAGAAATGGGGGGGCACCAACAATTTGAAAGATAAATAGTATTGCTATTTTCATCAACATTTATTGAAAAAAAATTGAAAAAAGCAAGGAAATTAGTGTTTGGTCAGTCATTTCTTTGTTGTAACAATGCTTTTTGGCAATAAATCTTATATCGTTGGAACACCCGTTTACATCCCGTTAAATGGTGCCACAGTTGTAAGTTAAAATAAGCCATTTGGCCTTAGCAGAGAAGATTTGGCAAGTTTTGCATGGGCACAACCCACATACTCAAATCTGCTCCTTGAAGTTTATTTTTGCAGCGTTTGCCTTGTTCATTTGTACTGCACCATTTTTGTCAAACATTTTCTAAGGCCTTAGCATAATAAGAAAATAAGCATTCAAGACTGGACGTTCCCAACATACAGTTTTAATAGAATGAAAAAAGAAACTTACTTAATTTGTAATATACAGTTTTATAACTATTGTGTGCAACAACATGGTGTAAAAGTACTGAGCCATCCCTCATTTTTTAAATTTCTCATATTTTGCTTCCAAGGAGCCAGAATTTCTTGTAACTTTTTTTTAAAGAGCAATAGTTCTCCAGGATTTCTAAAGGTTTTTCATAGTGTTTTTTGTACACTGCCGATTTTTGAGAAAATTTAAGGATTTTAAGTGTGCCTTATAGTGCGAAAAATACGCTATTTTTACTCCAGTACCCACCTCACCATTTTCAGGATTTTGTTTTGTTTTGTTTGTTAAAACACTCAATGCTGAGTCTATCTAACTCAAATGATTTGTTCCTATTTCTTTAGTTGACTCTCAATGCCAACAGCAACATAGTCTGACAGGCATAAAACAGAATTATTGCACCAACAAGGTGATTCCTAAAGAGCTGGGAAAAAAACTGGACAATTGGAGGACAAAAGATGTAGCAGGCCAGCAAAAACCTGACGAAGGACCTGAGACATGCACCTGGCCCTTCAGTTGATCCATCCACTGTTCACTGAAGCCTCATCAGAAATGTCTCAGTGGAATATATTAAGAAGCCATTCTTAAGAAAGGGACACAGGGAGAAAAGGCTGCGGTATGACAGAATACACAAGAACGGGACTGAAAATCAGCGGCTACAGTCAGATTTTGATCCACTATGCAATATCATCTAAAAAGCATCTGATTGGTAACATTTTTCTGCATGACAATGATCCAAACACAGTGCCAGTATAGTAAAAGCATGCCTGGATAGAAAAACACATGGATTGGCCTCCAAGGAGCTCGGACCTCAACATTATTAAAGCAGTGTTGTGTGGGATCATCTTAATAAAGAACAAAACAAGCAGCCAACATCCAAAGAAGATCTTTGAATGTCCTTCAAGAAGCCTGGGGAACTATTTCTGAACACTACTTAAAGAAATGAGAAGGAAGCTGCCTGAGAGAGTTCAGACTGGGTTGAAAGTGGTCACACCAAATATTGACTTTCATGCTTGTTACAGTTGTACAATCTGTTTTTGCTGTATATACTGCATTTCCATGCATGTTTGTCTGGCATGGCCAAGGAATGGCTGGTGGCTCAAGACTTTTGCACAGTAGTGTAGTTTTTATCCGTGCAACATAGGATAAAGTTACAATCTAAAGACTTTTAAACTGATCAAATATCTGAGAAAGAGCCATCTTTATTCTGTATATAGAGACACGTGGAACCATGCAAACAATGTACCGTATTTTTCAGACTATAAGTCGCAGCAGCCAAAAAAATGCCTAATAAAGAAGAAAAAAACATGTAAGTCGCACGGGACTATAAGTTGCACTTTTTGGAAAAATTTATTTAATGAAATCTGAGACCACAAACAGACATTTCATCTTCAAAGGCAATTTAAAATAATAATGAATTAGAGAACAACAGGACGAATAGGCTACAGGCCGTTACACACCGGATCCGTTGCGTAAAAACAAAACTCTGAAAGTTTCGGATGCGATCTTGTCGTGTAGCATATATTCACACCAATATTTGCAAATAAATCATCCTCATTAAACACACTGAGAGAAAAAAAAGCAGTCGGCATCAAGCAATGATGTAATGAGGTCCTGATGTTTCTAAACAAGAGCAGCAAGAAACAGATTCTGGGTTCACAAGAAAGCGGCAGCAGGGAGAGTTTCATGATTTGAACCCGGAGTTGAAGCTGCAGTACGACCGCTTTCGTGCATATTTCATGATGTCAGTGGGTCAGTTTGAGCTCTTGATAATTTTACTGTTCTTACATCACTGTGTATTCTGTACATCGGTGTGCGTTTGGAGATATGAAATCACGTTGCCAAATGCAGCGCTCTGATCTACTGCAAATTCATCCTGTAAAATGACGCGCTCGGTGTGAACGGCTGCATTAAGAGCAGGCGAGTCTGAAAAATATTCTTGACGCACGAAACATTTCACATATAAGTCGCTCAGGAGTATAGGTCGCACCCTCCACTGAAATATGAAAAAAAAAAGTGCGACTTATAGTCCAGAAAATACGGAAAATGTAAAAATGCTCTCTGGCAGCAACAAATCGTTCTAGTCACATCAAGCACTCACATCACAGGCAATGCTGTATCTACTCACTCATATGGAAAAGGACACAAAGACATGTATACAGTATAAATAAACACACATACACTTAAGTGCAGTGCAGTGCTTATGAATGCTGATTAACACCAGCCTTCTAGTCCTTAAATGGATTCATCTCTGCTAACATCAAACACACAGTACCCAAGTAACGAGCCAATAAGGGCTGATTAGCTAGTTTAGCAAAAGCGTCTCTGAAATTGACACAGTCAGACAACTGGCTTCCCACCAAGACCTGGCCACATGCTGTCTGTCAATGTGTCATCTGAAACTGTACGTTGTGCGTGAACGAGTGCCCAGTGTGTAACAGAATGCACTTTCTCTGAGGGCGTAGCACACAAACAATGAAACGAGGCAGTGCCATGACGCAGATAGGTATTCTGAAACCCATTCTGTGCTCAAGAGCAGAGGATCACTGTTGCTGAAGCTTATCTGAAGAGATTAGTTATTCAACCCACAATTTATAAACCACTTTAGTACAGCTGACCTAGCTTTAAATATACGTATAAAAATCCATAGTTAATGTCAAATTTCAGTTACTATGTAGACTTATAAGTTAATTTTAAGGTAAGCCCATAGTAGATCACAGTAAGATGTAAAGCAATGACATCATCAGCTAAAATGCAATGTAGAAGCACTAAGTCCACACTGTACACAAGTTTACATGTAAGGGTTGAACAATGAACTGTTGCTTAAAGTGACGTTTTCAAGTATGATCAGAATAAATGTACAATAATTAAAAGTACTAAATACAATGTTTTGGGGCAACTTATTGCAATTACTTTTTATCAGACATAAATTATGATTATTTTAATCTATTCATCTATTTTCTTAACCACTTATCCAATTCAGGATGTGGACTGTGGGAGGGAGAGAACCCACACAAAAACATGCAAACTCCCCACAGAAGCTGGACTCAAACTCAGAATGAACCCAGAGTGATGTGCTTAACGACGGCACCAACCACTGCGTTGCTTAATCATTTTAATAATTCATTGATTTACTGACTGTTTTCTCAAGTTGACAAACTGTAACTATTCGATCTGACTGTATGAATAGCTGTGTTAAAAAAATCAAATAGTTGGGTTTTTTTTATTTGTTACAGTTCCGTCTATACAGGGGACTAGATTACTGTCTTGAGGATGACGCGTTTATTAGGAAATGTGGATTATGCTCATTAACAAGATAACAAGATCCAGACTCCTCGCACCCATTGCCCAAGAATCCAGTCTTCCTTCTGACACCTCAAGAAACATGTTCAACAACCCTTCATTGGTCCACAAAACACAGATTGGCCAGTTACTGGTGGTTAACTAAATATGCTAGTAATTCTAGCATATTTTGCAAGAATTACTGTACTAACCACTAACATACAAAAGAAAACTAAATTTTTAATAACAGAGTAGAACAAAGTTTAAAGGTTAAAAGGTTCTCATAATATTTTTCCTGAGATCAGCACAGACTGTACAAGGAAATTTAAAAAAAAAACCTGTGCCTTCTTTTTTCAGTCCACTCACCATTCAGGATCGACAGGCGTGATGTCTATCCTGGGAGGAGCTCCAAACGGCAGGGACGTCGGCCTCGTCATGATCTCTCCATCAGGTGTCCTCGACCTCTCCCCCTGACGCCAGGACAACGGGGGCAGCTGCAGGTTGCCTGAGAAACGCCGTCGGCCTCGGCGCAGATCAACTCCCAGAGTGCAGGAAGGAGACGTGAAAGACTCACTGAGGCAGCAGTCTGGAGGCTCTTTGCTGTCCTGAGAAGATGAAAGATGAAAGAAGAAGATGAAGGTGAAAAACAAATAAAGCATAGAGTTTAAGAAATTCACTTAGGTGATGGAAGACTATTTCTCTATTAAAAAAATAAACAGAAGAAAAAGAAATTTACCAAGCCACAAACATTGTGTCCCCAGTTCATCACATTTCTCCACTATGTGGCGCCATTGTCTTGTTTTTAACCTAAAACTCTGTGTAGAGCACAAACAGCTCTCTTTCCAATTATCTTTTAGTATAGTAGGGGTATCTTAAGTAAAGAAATAACTTCACCAACAAAACTCTTAAAAATGACTTCTCACTTTTCATGTTCCTATCATTCAAATACATTTTAAAATAAGTCAAACGCAGCTGTTTATTTCAATATCAACATGAATCCCAGATGATTCTGAACATTTTCGCCTTCACCTTCTCTACAGGCATTCCTTCTCTCAGCTCATTTACTGGCATAATTTGTCTCATTACTGTAGCTTATGCTGTCTGTGGTGAACTGATTACACACTGTATAACCATGTTTATTTCTCAGCTGCACAGTCTAATTTAACATGTAGTGCTGAAAGTCATGATAAATGTTGACATGTGCTAATAAGAAAAAGATAGAGAGAAAAACTGAACACGGGTTTAGATTTGGCTGCTCGTTTAAGGAAAAAAAATCATAATCACGATTATTAAGGAAGAACAATGTGATTTTCGTCCTGGTCTTGGAACGCTGGACCGGCTCTTTGTCCTCTGGAGGATATTCGAGTGTGCCTGGGACTTTACCAATCCAGTCTACATGTGTTTTGTGGACTTAGAGAAGGCATTCGACCACGTCAGGGTATCCTGTGGGAGTATGAGGTGTCTGGCATGTTATTGTGTTCCATTCAGTCCCTGTACAACCACAGCGAGAGTTTGGTCTGTATTGCCGGCAATAAGTCAGACTCATTTCTTGTGGATGCTGGACTTCACCGGGGCTGCCCCTTGTCACCAATTTTGTTCATAATTTTGATGATGATGCGATCCAGTTGGCTTCATCAGGTGGTGGCTGTATTAATTAGCTTGCAGTGTTTTACATGCAGTGTGGCCGACAGAAACATATAAAATGCCGGGACTCTTTTCCCTAACTGAGTCGTTTTTTTTCTTCAAGTATGAACATATCTGTCTTCTTTGTCCATTCCGATTGTTTCAGCAACTAAGGAATTTGCTGCCATTTGTGAGTTCTTACATTGATGATCATTATTCCTTATGTTGAGATGCTGATTTTCATTCTATTGCTCATAAGCTGGAAATGCACAAGAAGAACTGAGGGCACTGAACATAGATTTCCCACTGGATAATTAACAGTAAACACATAACGTACCTGTACAAGCCTAAATGCGCAATGTTGCTGGCCACTTACAGTAAGTGGGTTGTAGGCCCCGCAAAGACTCAGCAGCAGAATACATCAGAGCTAAGAGTGTACTTCTTGAGCATAATGTGACAAAATCATTTTAATTTTAAGTAAGTTACACTGTTTTTGTGATTGTTTGAAGCCAAACTCAAACTCAAAATTCGATTAATTGCACAGCCCTATTTAATAGCAGGTACAACAATTATATGTCCTCATGGGCTACTTCATTAAGTACGTCCTGCTCGTTAACACAAATATCTAATCAGCCAATCACATTGAAGGAACTAAATGATCAAATAGTGGAGAAGAAAGATGATTTGATTGACTTTGAATGTAGCATGGTTGTTGGTGCCAGATAGGCTGGTCTGAGTATTTCAGAAACTACTGATCTATTGGGATTTTCCTGCACAACCATCTGAGAAAATGATCTGAAAACGAGAAAATATCTAGTGAGCAGCAGTGAGTGAAAATGCCCCGATCACATAAGAGCTCAGAGGAAAATGGCCAGACTGCTTCAAGCAGATAGAATGGCAGCAGTAACTCAGATAAGCACTTGCTAAAACTGGGGTATGCAGAAAAGCATCTCTGTACTCTGTAATGTGTGAACTCACAGCACGAGATTAGAAAAAGGTCGCCTGACCGAAGTCAGAGAGTCAGAACAGCAAGCAAGGCTCCATCCTGTCTTGTGTCTACTGTTTGGGGTGGTGGGGATGGTATATTTGTATGGGGGATATTTTCATGGTACCAACACTTAAAGAATCAATTTTAACACTGAGCCAGTGAACATATGGTCCCGCACTCAATTTAGAGTTAAAGAGTAAAATTTAATTAACACTCACAATTGTTAATATACTTTAACTCTGTGAGATAAGTCACAGTGTTATTTAAATTTGACAAGGTTCCTTTTCAAGTGTTATTCTAAATCATCTACAGTTTTTTCTTAATAGGTGTAAGATCTGTGTATCACTCACTGTTAATTTAATTTTACTCTATAACTCAATTTAAATCGAATCAGAGTAAAACCAACTCTGAAAATGTACCACTGAGATCAGTGTAACTGTAACACTGTACTGTATGTTTCCTGGCTCAGTGTTAGAATTGACTAATTTACTGTTGCATTAACACTGCTCATTTTACTGTGATGTTGTGCTCAGCTCCCGCCAGACAGCGTCCCTGAGGCCAATTAAAGTCAATTCCCCAAATCAATATTTTATAGGTTGCTATGAAGTTAATGCAATTTATTTTTATGTCTAAAATGCCATCCTTATTTAATGCTAAATAGGCTAACATTTTGAAGGTTTAAGCTAGCTAACAAGTCCTCATATTTGTCATGTGAAAGGCTCCTTGTTTTCCTTTTTTCTTTTTTTTTTCTTTTTTTTACAAAAACAGGTTCTGTTTAAAGCACCATGTTATTTTAATATGCTGCTTTGACTATAACAGCAGTGAAAATTCAGGGGAAAAATGGAAACTTACCGAGATTTTTCCAGCAGGGAGGAGAAGCTGTAAATGGCCCTGAGAATGGCCCTGAGAAAAAGGGGGCGGAGCTTTTCAGAGTACGTTTATTTACACTCAGTTTGAAGAATTTTAATTAACACTGGATTATGGAGTTATATCAACTCTGACAGAGTGCACTTCCTTTAACACTTGACCTGTTACACTATAAAGAGTTATTTTTACATATTTTCGCCAACGCTGCAGAACATAGGGAGGCATTTTACACTCACTGTTGGTGAACTCTTAGAGAGTTCACATGCTCTGACACTATTTGACACTCAGGATTTTACTGTGCAGCCTGGGCCTATTAGTACCAACTGAGCATCACTTAAATACCACAGCTACTGTGTATTGCTACTGTGTCCATCCCTTTATGACCACAGTGTTCCTGTGCTCTGATGGCTGCTTCCAGCAGGATTTCGCACCATGTCACAAAGCACAAATCAACTGAAAATTGTTTCTTGAACATGACAGTGAATCCACCATAGTCAAATGACTTTCAAAGTCGCCAGATCACATTCCAATGGAGCACCTTGGGATGTGGTGGAACAGGAGTTCTCACCACGGATGTAGAGCTAACAAATCTGCAGCAACTGTGTGAATATGGACCAAAATCTCTGAGGACTGTTTACACCATTTTGCTAAATTTATGGCCTGAAGAATTACGACAGTTCTGCAGGCAAAAAGAGGTCTAAACCAGCACTTGTAAGTAGTGTCTAATAAAGTGGGCAGCAAACTGAATGCATGTTCAACTGAAATGCAAAATATGTCAGCTGACCGTACAGTATATTCTTGCGGCCTTACAATTCTAACTGTATGGAGACTTTAAATATTATGTAGTTGAGTTTTTGTCTGATATTCCTCTCTGTCATTGATGTCTCAGCTTGTGTTTACACTTTTAAAATGCCATAGTTCAATTAAATTAATTAAATATGTCACACACTCAAGAAAATATGTGCGAAAGCATTTGCTGCATTTCTTTTGTTTATGTAATAGTCATTAGGTGTTGGTTGGACACAAACAGCTGAAATGATCAGAATTAATGGGCAGAAGTAATCTGCGGATTATTTTATAATGAAATTATTGCTGTAGTCCTAAAACGATGTTATTCTCAAACAGTAAATAACTGTCATGTTAACAGTGCGGTATAGTAGGAGTTTCATTTACTCCCAGACCAGTCGAGTCTACTCAGAGCTGGCAGTTGTGTCGGGAAAAATAAACTACTAAATTATTTTGACTGATATTTGTTTCTGATGCCTATTGGGTCTGCAGTAGTAACTTCTCCTTCCAGCCTCCCACCACCTCTCTGCTTGGCTAGTTGCCTCTCTCTGCCTACATGTGACTTCTATGTATTACCAAGCTAACAGCACATTGCTAGAGATCGTGATAGAAGCACTACAACCTCACTTCACTGTGCATTTACTTTTAGCTGTGTGGGCAATGACTTGTGGCTTCCAGGAGTCCAACAAATTCTGATTGTTCCATCAGTGTTAAAACTCTATTTAGCTTGCACACTTTGCACATGTGTTTTCCTTTCTCTGTTTTGCATTTAGCAGTTGTTTGGTTTCATTTTTATCTGTATGCTAAAATGGCTGGGTGGTACATAATGCTCGAAAGGTCTGTCTGTTCATCAGTTCAGTCAAGCAGCAAAAACCACAGAACTGAGGTCTCATTTCACAAGTTCAGATTCTTATATTGAATTCTTGTACTGTGATTTGAACTTGACGAACCCAGAGGAACCACACAGAAAGGTTCTAGCTGAGTAAACTGTTCAAATCTAGAACTTTCTTGCTGTGAAGTGACAGTGCTAAGCACTGTAAAAGCATGCTGCTCACTGGGGTATGAATGACACTGAAATTGTGCCTCTGAAACCAATTTTCCACTGAAAAACAATTTTCTATAATAACTTTAAAATATATCAGGTATTTTGACTTTGCTTTATATAGTTCTGTTATCATCATCTCTATTGATAAATAGAGTAAGTACTGTTGTACAGTGATATGAGATGCTTGTTGGAAGTGCTCCAGAGTAGTAAGCAAGGATAAATTGATAATACTTTTCTATGACAGCTTCTAAAATAAATAGTAGTGTTGTACGGCAAACACACAAGGTTAATGTGAAGCATAATGGTGATAAGAACTGCACTGAAAAGCAAATTAGATAAAGACAGGAAAGAGGAAGGATGGTGATGTAAGATGCAAAAAGGACACAGAGAAAGAAAAAAAATTACATTGATGCAAGGGCACACACGTGAAACACATATGGATCACAAAAGGCAATCAGATCCCAGGTCAGCTACCTTCCTGGGTAAACTCTGGGTAAAGCCCACAACATTTCTACAGTGATAACAGTTTCTATGCTGTTTTAATGAATGTACATTATGGTGAGTACACTGTACTACATTTAAAAAATATTACTTCGTGATTCATCTGTGGCCGTTGTTGGAGGAACTACGGCACCTTTACAACATGATTTTTAACAGGAAGAGTGTTTGAACACCATGATTGTAATACCACAGGAATGACTAGGTGAGTCATTTCCCCTTTTTATGTTTTCTTTTTCTTTCTTCACACAGTTGTGAGGTAAGGACATTTGATCGACTGAGAGATGAAAGTGACAGAGCTACGTGCGAAATCGAAAACTGCACCAATTCAAATCGTCTGATGAGTCATCAGACTGAAAGCCCTGTCTAGGTTTTCATAGAAAAAAATAGGAAGTTCTACAATGTTACAGATATGGTCATTTGACTCATTTGCCTCTAAAAAAAAAGTGTTCTTTTTACATCAGGTAAATTCATTACTGGGAGTGGTATATATGGGGCTATTATTGTAGCAAAAGTTCCGTGTGTCCGTGACTAAATCTGTGTGTGCGCAATACGATCTGTGTTTAAAATCGTGTGTGCGCATTACGATTTGTGTCCGTATTATAGTTTGTGTGTGCGTATTCAGATTTGTGTCCGTATTGAGGTTTGTGTGTGCGCATTACGATTCGTGTCTGTATTACAGTCCGTGTCTGTATGCTGATCTGTCTGTAATCAGATCTGTAAATGTGTGAATAAATCTGCAGCGTAGATATTAATGGTTGAAAAGTCTTTAAGTTTTGCTCGAATTACTGAAAATACACACAAGTCGGCAGTTTCAAGGCCCCCCCGCTCTTCAACTCGCTCTCTGCACACACGTGACTTTTGCTACAGTTCTGCCGGCGGACAATCCGTACACAGATTTGTCCGTAACCGAGGGATATTTCACCCTCAGCTCAGGCTCACAGGCAGCTGCGTTCAGTTCCACTGGGACTTTGTCTCAGTAACTATATATCATCTATATATCGAATGCCATTGTTATGTTATTTC